>JAUBNY010000237.1:517944-539711 GCA_032275445.1 Crypturellus soui
ATGGATTCTCTCATTTTTAACTGCTGATGATTGAATAGTTGAGATAAAAGTCACACGCCAAAAGTGGAAGCAAACCTTGAGAAATCAGTTTGTCAAGCTATAATACTTTTGTCTTATTGTTATAGGATGACACCGTGTGTTGACACTGAAGCTGAAAACATAAAAAAAAAAATAGTGTGACATGCTATGGCTTAACATTCTAAGATACAGAAATGAAATACTGGAATGATTTTCTTAGCATTTTTGCAATTGACAGGCGGTTTCAGTCTGCTTAAGTTAAATTCAAAAAGAGAGTACCTTAACAGGAACGGAAGATAGTGGTCGAAAATCCATAGATTTATTTGTTTACAATTTTATTTGAGATTTGACTGCAAGAACTAAATAATCTGAGGTGAAGGGGAAAGAGAATCAAAGTAATTTTTAAATAGTAAATAAGGTCTCCAAAACTTATTTATCCAAGAAAACCAGCGAAAGCAAATGGTTATCATTCTAGATTGCTTACTTTGCTTTTGCTTTATTACTTTTCTTGCCAACAGGGAAGTCCTTTGTATTACAACATAACTATTTCTCTATGTGAGAGAGCGCTTGATGACTCTTCCTACATTTTTAGGGGCTTCTCTGTATGTGACTTTTTCTTTGTGAAGATTATCTATTTATAATTTCCTGCAATTTGATCAAACATACTTATATAAAAAGCTTTCCAATAAGGAAACATTTCTGAAGTACTATTTCTAAGGCATTGACAAAACATACTGATAAGAACATTTTGTTGAACTATGTGTGTTCAGTATGGCTCACCATGCAGAATGATTTAAGGGGCAAACTGGAGAGACTCATAAGGCTTTTTAGTCCCAAGATCTTTATTGTGTGGAGCCTGGAGTTGCTGAGAAGTCTTCTCAGTGCCTTAGCTTTGTTATGTTGTGGTTCCCTGGCTCTCAGTCTGGAGATTTCAGTAGGATCATCCGCCCTATAGTGTAGACCCTCAAGTACCAGGATCCTGGTAATTTGTCAGTTACCAAAAAAAATTCTTTGCTAAACCAGGAAAACCAGAGGCAACATCTTCCAGGGTCATTGGCTTCAGGGAAGATACATGATGTAGAATGATACAAAATTAATCATTTAATGTGAACTTGACCCAGTGCTTGGCAAGAACATTTAGGCTTCCTACTTTGGAATTAGCTTGGTTGATCTGCCACAGACCTGACAATCTTGGTAGCAATAAATTGACTGCTCTGAAGCTGCCTGGCAGGGGTAAAAAGTTTGCCTTTGATTTGGTAAAATGTAGTTAAACCTAATATAAGAGAGCATTAAAATAATTAAAGGCTGAGGATAGTTATCTAGAGCCTCACTGAGCTGTATTAATGATGTATATCCTTTCAGTCCTGAGGTGTCACTTCCTGGAAAGTTTAACAGAAAATTTTAGAAACATTATTAGCCTTGAGTAGAGAAAATTGAGAGGGATGAAGATTGAGAGAAGATTGATGTATGTTATCAACATACATATCAAATACCTGAGGGGAGAATGTAAAGAGGATGGTGTCTTGGTGGTGGTCAGTGATAGAACAAAGAGTAATGGATACAAATTAAAACACAGGAAGTTCCATCTCCATATGAGGAAGACTTCTTTCCCCTGAGAGTTCCAGAGCCCTGGAACAGGCTGCCCAGAGAGTAGTGGAGCGTGGAGTCTCCTTCTCTGGAGATCTTCCAAACCTGCCTGAATGCCACCCTGTGCCAGATATTCTAGGTGTCCCTGCTTGATCAGAGGGATTGGACTAGATGATCTCTAGAGGTCCTTTCCAACCTCAACCATTCCTGATGTTGTGATGCTGTGATGAGTCAAAGAATTTAGACTCAGTCTTTTTTTTTTTAATAAAAATATTTCACTGGAAAGTTCATAGACAATGACATGTATGTTACCATTTTTTATATATGTATCATGTATTATAACCTAATCACAGTGTTTTTGTAACTATTAAGTCAAGGTTTTTAAAATACACACAATATTGCAGTTTTTAACAAGTAGCTTTCAGCAGCCTTTGAGTCATACCTTTTTTTCCACACATTCATTCTGTGTGTATGTCCCCAGATAGAGCAGCCACAGTGGATCTTTCCCAAATACTGTCAATATAACACTTTTTTCCACATTATCCATATTTTCTTTCCCCTGGCTCTTCCTCAAGTGCACAGATGCTGTACAAACCAGAGTATTACTAGTTATGAAACAAAAGAATCACTCCAGTTGTAATCCTTATTATTTGTTTGTGTGTTGCTGATGGCTCCAGGGAAGTCAACCAACATGTCATCAGAGCACAAGACATTTGCATGGTCTTCCTTCCTCTGCTTGGTGTGTTCGCATGGAATCACACGGAATACTCAGATCTGAGATCAGATCAGATTAAAATAAGGAAGATGAACCTAGCAACCTGAAGTTATTCATAAATATAAAACTCAGGTCTATAACTCAAGACTGTGATCCTGAAACTTTTATATGCCATGTTGGACTCCCAGGCCTTATTAGAATTCATAAACTCGGTATTTGCCAGTTTAGAAGTCATAAAGGCTTTCATTCAGACCATGTTTGAAATTTTCCTCTATACTATCTCAGTATTTATATTATTCATCTGAAATTTGGGAATCCTGGGCTTTGTATCTCTAATGGAACTCAGTATCAGATCTGCTTCCTACTTAAAAGTCCTCACTCCCTTATATAAGTCTAGGAAAGAAACTTGCTAAGGCAGAATGAAGAGACAACTCTTGTCCCTAGTTGTGGGACAGGAGCATTTTATCGTGAGAATCATAAAGTCTTTAGTTTTCATCCTTGGCAGTGTAGATCATACATATATTACTAAATGTGATTAGTCAAAATATCTGTGTACCAAATGAAAGTAGTGGATGTAACACTGAGGCTATCATAGAATCATTATGGTTGTTAGGGCCCTTAAGAGATAATCATCTAATCCATCACCTAGAGCAGGTTACACAGGATTGTCTCCAAGGGGGTTTTGACTGTCTCCAGAGAAGGTGATTCCACAACCTTCCTTGTTCACCTGTTCCAGCGCTCTACCAACCTCACTATCAAGAATCTTTTCCTTAAATTAATCCTTAAAGAAATACTTTTTTTTTCGGTTTTCTCTCATCTTGCTAGAAGGCTATATCTAGTCTAGAAGACTACATTGTTTTTCTTCTGGCTGAGTAATATTTGTTACTATAGTAAAGTAGAAACATTTTCGGTACTTATCATCTGCTATGTTCAACCTAGCATCCAGAACAATAGGGATAGCAATGTTGTACTGAGAAATGACAAGTGAGAGTCACAGACCAGATCATCTCAAAAGGGAGAAGAGGGAATTAAATGCAGCTTACTCTTTGACATGCACATTTTTATGGATCCCATTTTAAGATGCTTGACTTCTCTCATGAATCATATATGGAGGTTAATGTTACAGCTCCATCCTTGGACCAGTGCTTAAAAATTACGTATTGGGATACTTTAGCTCCTAAATTCCCTTTGAATCTAAGCCAATGAAACTTACCATTTCTAAATCCCCTATGAATAATAGTGGGATAAGAGACGGAGAAAATTGAGTTTTAGTCTGTCTGTCTAAGAATAAATCATAACCCTGAGGATATATTCTTATAATGCCTCTTACGGGAATTCATTGTGACTTTGATGAGAGAGAGAAAGATGGGAAAATGGAATGCATCAAAGTGTTTGAGAAACCTCCAAGGAAGCAAACAGAATTGGAATTATTCAGTGTGAATATACATGTCCCAAAGCTATCTAAACCTAGACTAGTCTTAAAGCATAATTTACAGCATGGTGGAATAACCTGGAAGAAGGTTCAGTAGTCATACTACACATAAAATTCACATTTAAATAATGTTAATGACTTACACGACAAAAACTAAAAATTAAAGAATGTATTCCTTGAGCGTAAGTAGTCAGGTATGTTCTTAGATAACATATATAAATGCCTGAGCAGGTGAAACAAAGCACACAGTTAACTTGCAATAGATCATTTTTACTAGTAAAACAGCAAATTTCTCAAGTCAGCTGATTCGCCCATACAATTGTAAATACTAGTTCTGGTATGAGCTCACTACTGCATTAACAGCAGTATTTGTAAAAGAATTACCACAATTACCACAAATAATTCTGAATTTATGTGAAATAGACTGGCGTTTTTGTACATGGGTAGCACTTCAGGATGCTAATAGTCATGTACAAATTCATTCTGGTCATTTGCTTTCCTGGGACAAGAATCTATATATATATATATATATTTTTTTCTTGGCATATTTCTTTTTCCTATCTGGAACCTCCTTGTTCCTCCCTCCAGAAAACTCTGTTAGCTAGGCAGGTGTTTGCTATGGTGGACTTTCTTTAAACTCTTCCTTGCTCAGGAAAGTCAATCGACAATAGATTTGAATAGACAATCTTTTTTTTTTTTTTTACATCTTTAATGTATGGATGATATAAGCAATCAGTGTGAAGAGATTAAGTACCTCCGATACAATGGAGATTTTATATAACTTTGTTTTAGGGAAGAAAATGTGAATACTTAGGCATTACAGAACTGTTCTGCTTCAATATTTCTTGAATTAAATACCTCAAGTTTCCCTCCAAAATGATTTATTGTTGTGATTATTTTGTACATAAAAATATAAAATATGAAGATTGAGCAGAAATATTTAAATTGGGGTAGTTCTTATAAAAATATTAAAATTATATTTCTCAGCCTTTTTTATGGTCCATGGTTACACCAGCAACAAGTTAGCTGTTCTGAAAAAACAAAATCTGGTGCTAGACTTTTACCATCTTCTGCAGCATTGTTGCAATGCAGTTCATATTCACCTGTGTTTTGAGTGGTCATATCAGTATGTAATAATCACCCTTTTTTTCCATTTCATTTGTTTTCTTCCTTGTGATGGGGAACATAAGATTAAATATATAATTTTTTATAAATTTAAAATGTAAGTATTGAAAACCTTTGCAAAATAAAGTTTTTCCCTTGAGTCTGGAAATTGTGTTTGTCAGTGTTTTCAAAATGTAGTCAGACGAATCTGGCCAAAAAATAATCTTTACTATACAGATTAGTTCAATAGCCTCGGAAGAGTGCCTGGTGTATTAGATCTATTTTACTACACATAGACAAGAGCACACAGTGGGCTAACTTAGATTTATTTCTACAAACAATGTCTACAGCACATTTTTACAGATATGTTTATTAACCCCAGCAAGTTGCATCAATCTCTGCAGGGCTGGGCAAATGAACAGCACAGATGCCCTTTGGCAACATGAATGGTAAGTGGCTTGTATGTTCCCTCCAGTAAAGATCAAACTGACAAGAAGCAAAAGGTGGAAAACGTAATGAATACAGTCTATATATGTGTTAGATTTTGATGTGTTTGTCTGTGCATCGATCAATAAAAGAGGCAGCACCTCAGAGGAAGGGAAAAATAACAACTGTCAGGGATGCTGCTCCAGGACACAGCAGACCTCATGCTGCATTCATTTCTTATGTCTGCATAATTAGCTTCAAGGCAAAATGAACAAAGATAAGACATAACCAGGAGAAGGTTTTCGAATCTATCAAATCTACCACACTTACTTTATATCAGTTACTTTTAAATGTCCGTTTTTGTTTATCTACAGGTCTAGAAGGTTTGGACAGCAAATCAACACTCTGTAATTCAGGTCAAGTATAAGTACTTGGATATTAAATATTTTTCAATACATGTTATGTCTGTTATGGCATCCAAATTTCTATAAACTCTTTAGGCATAAAAAACAAAGGAGATTACAGAGCCATCCTGTAAAACAGCAAGCCATGGAGATGGATATTTAAGATCAGACTAAGACTTTGGCCCTATCAAGTGGTCAAGCTGTTATTTAAGTAAGCATGGGAGAGATAGAGAGTGTCAATTAAAAAAAAAAGAGAGAGGTGGTATAGCCAAGATGAGTATAGCTGCATTGGTTCACCTGTGTTTGATTAGGGGAAGAAAAACAGCACAAAACAAAACATCTCTTCCTTAAAACTCCAGATCATTCATGAAAGCCAAGTCATTCTTGTTACACTATATGTATGGCTTATTAAACAAGCTACACACTTCTGTCTCAGTGCACATATCATAATGTTTGAAATATTAGAAGTGCTGCACATTAGATTAAAATTATATGCTGCATCTGAAGCATTAAACTTTGACAGGACTACATTCACTATGTTAACAGTGAAGCACTTCACAGAGAAGATACTAAACGAGTCTATTAGCTGTGAAAGCAATTATCCTAATATGCATTTCTGATGTTTTAAAACTGCATACAATTTTATTTTACTGGTGCAGCTCTGAAATACAGCTGATTAAAAGACTGAGCTGTAAGTGTGAAATTGTATGCTGTCATTCTAACCCTTTGTAACTAGGCTCTGAGAGAACAAGCAACATCCAATATTTGAATTGAAGGCATTAGTGAAGCCTAGATAGGTTTTGGCATAAAATTGATTAGAGTACTCTAGCAACATTTGTGCCAAATAAAAAGCAGTGCAGCCAAGATATATATTAGAGGGAATTTGAAAAAGCTTGAGTTCATTAAAAAAAAAAAGAATCCAAAGTATAATGTGTTCAGTCAGCTCATTGATGTTTCAAAAATATTTAAAAGCCTGATCCATCTGAAGTACTGATCTATCTTATCATTACTTGTCTTGATTTCTTTAACCATGCTGACTTCTTAACAAAGTTGTATTGTTTTTTTTGCACTGCTCTTGTCTGTCAGTAAAGAGCCTTCAAAGAAGTTGAAAATATCATATTTTGTTAAAATTCTCTCTTCCTGGCTTATCTGTTTGCATGAGGATATGTAACAATCTTTTCTTCCTGACTCTGACTTGTCTAGGAGCTCACTCTTCTGATGTAATCTTCATGAGAATATTTGGACCTATATTTTTCACAATTAGGTAACCAAACAGATGCTGATGTGACCTTTATAACAGGTACCTTGTTTTTTTATTATTTATTTTTTACATAAATTTGAAATTAAAGCATTACAACACAGTCCTCTCTGTGCCTCTCCAGGTACATAAAAGACCACACAGGTGCGCTGCTAGGATAGCTTTATTGGTTATAATATATTAATTAATTCAGTTGTCTTTATATTCTTTCAATTAGACCCCACCTGAAATTTTACATTTATGGGTGTTTTTCTCTGTCTGACATGGAGCTTAAACTGATGAGAGGCTTCACAAGCAGACAGATACAGTGTCTTGCTTTCTCCTTTATGGCTTTAGTCATATTTTCCTTAAAGTACTGTCAGATCTATTTTGAAAAGTGCTGACAGCTTTTTGAAGTTCTGTGTACACAAGATATGCTTATATTTTCTCTTTATCAAGATCCCATACTTGTTGCTAAATAAGTAAAAAGACACCAACATTCAGCAGCTACTGCCAAACTCAAATCTTTTAGTCAGTAGCAAACCATTATCTAGAAGAAAAGTATTTATTAAGGACACTGTAACTTAAAATCATCTCTGTTAACTAATTTTTAAAATATAATAACAATGGCTATTTTTTGGCCATTGAACCACGAATAAGTACTCAGACAAAGCAAAAACATGAGAAAATATATTGTTTTGAATGTCTTAAGAGGAATTTCTCCAAAAGATCAAAAAATGATCACATTAGGATTTACAGCAAAGCTTTCAGTCATCGTGTCTGCAGCATCAGTTCATGCTTTACTGATGGAAAGTATCATTCTCCAGATGAGTAGACTAAAGTAAAATAAATAGCTAATTATAACAGAGAGCTGTACTAAAGATGGTTTATCATTTGAATATGGTGTTTTATTTTGCATTTTTGAATTTTAATACATAAATTATATGGTAAGCCATCTCTTAAATAACAGAGAGGTCTTCTTTTTCTTCATCAGAAAATAAAAAATTCTAGCTCAAGATATGTTTTATTCTACATTTCAAAGTGATCATAAGCTTTGAAAGGTGACTCTAGCATAAACTGTGAGGAAGAAAGACTAAACAATACAATTACACTGGTAAAAAAGAAAAGTTGTATTTTCTAAACATTATAAATTTGAATCAATCGTCCCTTTTGCCTCATTGTTCCCAGAAATATATTACTTTGTACCACATTTATTTCTGAAGTAGTGACAGGGTGTGAAATTTGTCATTATCTGCAAATTCATTCTTTTAAGGCACTTCAAAATATTTTTGATTTTTAGCTTTTTATTTGTGTATCATACTGAAACATAATTTTTCTCAATCTGGACCTTCTTGTTGGCTTTCAGGTGTGACATATATAATTTCCCTTTAGTGCAGCAAATCATTCACATTTCCTATTCTGTGACTACCTATCACTGCAAGGAGTGGTAGAAATTCCTTTTTAATTCTGTTTTCAATTTTTTTTCCCATTTTTTTTCTAATGTTATACTTCTGAATGGAATACAAATTAAGAAACATATTGAAGTTTATTTACATAAAATCTGCAATGTATGTTTTACTGGCTCAAACAGAATTAGGCAATACTGTCTTAAAAGAAATCAATGTTGCAAAAAAGCAAATAATGGTTGCATTTTAAAAACATTCCAAAAACAAGAAACTCAGTTTGCTTTGAACTATATATTTGAATTTATGAATTTAAGTTTTTTTCTAATATAATGTTTAAACAAATACTTGTTTAAACAACTTTAGTAATATTTCTACCCTCTCTTTGAATCCAGTGTGTAAACAGCTAAGAATTTTCCCAGACCTTTTATGCTGAGGGAATGAATAGTTGTAATTATGTTTCTTCTGTACATGACGTTATATAGTTACAGCTAATTTGTTGGGCTTGGTTTGAAATAATAGGTGATTTCCTCTCTCCCATACATCTACCGAGACCTCCTTGGAGATAAACTGTCAGTGTTCTTTTTAGCTTAGTGTTGTAGAAGCAGATATATCCATTAAAAGTAGAATCCATTATTACCAGAAAACAGTAAGAACAGTTTAACATTTTCCTCCTTTTCCTGCTGATTAAAATGCAAATCGTGTTTGAGCTTATGAAATTTTCAGTGTATTTGAACTTGTATGCATCTTAAAACAAAATAATGAAGACTTTTTTTATAGTGTGTCTTAGAAGACAACGATTCACAATGCTCTGAAGAAAGACCCGTGTTACAATATGCTGTGTTATCTTCCTAAGCTTTTGTATATGTATATTTGTGTGTGTATGTATGTGACCTTTTTTTTGTAAACAGACACTGCTTTACAAGAGACTCTAGAGCTTTAGAATAAAATGAGAAATCTTGGCAGAAAATTTCTGTGAAGGTAACTGTGATATAAAATGCATTTTACTTTTAACATTCTAAGAAATTTTCAGAAGGTTCTGTAAGATTAACGCGATTATGACTGAACCAGTTGTCCTAAAATAAGAAGTAGTATGTTTTTAAATGATCTTGTTTCCCTTCAATATTTCTAAAAAGAGTTTAAAAAATGCTTTTAGTTCTTCATATTTAAGTTTTTGATTCTTCCAAAATTAGCATTTAAAAATAAATATTCAAATAAAATGTATATAAAAAAGAAAAATCTAACCACTATTTTTCCTGAATTTGACCACAATTTCTGAATACGTTTCATCCTCCCCAATATTTTTTTTAGTTATTTAGCAGTGTTTGGAAGCTGAAAAGTAACACTTATCTTTAGTGCCACAATCCAGCCTCCTATTTATGACAGCTGTCTTTTATTCCATACAGAAATTTTATCTCAGTAAAATTACAGTATATTTTTAAAAGGTGTCTTCACAAACTTCTGCTATTAAAAAAAAATAAGAAACTACAATAAAAGTACATAGTACATTGCAAAGTCAGTCTTTTGGAAATATTAGAACATGTAACACTTTGAATGTGAATATAATGGTTAAATGCTTGTTGGCAGTTGAAATAATGTACTTTTTATTTATTTCATTGCATAGGAAAGATCTAGATGCATCAGGACTTACTGTTTTACAGTATCAAATATTTAAAACAATTTGCTGAAGATGTTGTGTATTTACAACAAAAATTAAAGACAGAAATAGGTGCCTTGAATACACAAGTTCTATGTATGAAAATTAGTTGGAAGCTGTCTCTTCCCCCATATTTAGCACTCTTTCAATCTTAATCTTCCTGCATTTTGTCTCTCTAGCTATGAAATTAAATTATACTGCTACTTCACCTCCTAACGATATTTTAAAACATTGAAATACTCTACTGATTAGCATGGTCCAGAACAGCCCAGAAAGAAATTAGTAATCTGTATTCAGAGCAGGTTTTAAATAACGTCTGATAAATATACTCTGAGGCTATGCTTTGAATGGTAAGATTAAAACCAAATAAAGGTATAATATTGACTAGCTGATAAAAGTAAACAATGTTTATTTTACTACTGAAGGAGAGTAGAGCAAAGTAAGTGCTTACTCAACTAAGAAAACATCAGAATACATATATAGAAACAGTTTGAACTGAGATTATAAAGACAACTTTAATTTTGGATTTAATTTTTTTTTTTGCTTGGACTAGCAACTTTTAGAAAGTCCTTGTACATGGGCACAGTAATTATACATAGCCGAATGGAATGCCTGAGTCAAAAATATTTTGTCATATTAACTCTGGGACTGCACATTAAGAAGGTGCTGCTTTCTACTAGGAGCCATGTAATAATACTAACCAAGTGTCAGGAAAATAGAGTGCATTATTTTAAAATGAGCAGTACATTATGCTTGCTTGGCCCTGTCATCTCTTTACATCTCAGATTTTTTTTTTTTTTAACTTCTAAAGAGGATACTATTCTGATACCTGTTGTTAGAACTCCTGGATTGACTGTGAAAACACTGAGACAGAATCACTCACTCAGGCAATTTCCATTTTCCATAATGATATTTCCCTTTTTCTAAGAGAATGTTAACTTCAAATTAGGGCAGATGATTGACAAGCATGCCAAGATATGCAGTGCAGTGGAATCAAACATCAGATATATCATGGACATAAACATTTTTCAGAGTATATTTCAATTATAGATCTGGCTTTGGCTCTGGCCATACTGTATGTTTAGTTTCCTATCTAAAGAATCAGCAGACACCTGATAAATAAACCTGATGGAAATCAAGAACAAAGTAAAGCTGAAGAATTTTAATTTGTGGCAAAACAAAATAATTAGTAACAATAACTTCACTTATTACATAATAAGCAATTCAGTTTTTAACAAGCATTTACAATTAGGTTTCTAAAATGGAGTTGATATATAGCCTGTATTGCAACATAGGACCAAGAAGGTAATCTTCTGAGATCCTTTGTAACCATGGGGTGGGGGTGGGGGGGCTTTCACTTCAAACAGAGTATGCAGACTCTAGAACAAAAATGGCAAGTTGTCTCACAGTTACTTCATGCCTCTAATTGTATTATTTCAGAATTTCTATTAACTTACCTGAGACAAACTCAGTGATTTATGTTGCTAACATTCCTGAGTGAGGTAAGTGTAAAACCAGGCCAGGTAGGCCAACAGGGCAGATGATTAAGGGACTGGAGCAACCATCCGATGAGGAAGGACTAAGTGAGCTGGGCCTGCTCAGCTTAGAGAAGGGAAGGCTGAGAGGAGATCTGATCAATATGTATAAGTACCTGAGGGAAGAATGCAGGCAGGATGAGGCCAAACTCTTCTGGTCCTCCTGGTGGTCAGTGATAGGATAAGGGGTAATGGGTACAAGTTGAAATACGGGAAGTTCCACCTCCATATGAGGAAGAACTTCTTTCCTGTGAGGGTGACAGAGGCCTGGAACAGGCTGCCCAGAGAGGTTGTAAAGTCTCCTTCTCTGGAGATCTTCCAAACCCATCTGGATGCCACCCTCTACCATGTGCTTGAGGTGTCCCTGTTTGAGCAGGGGGATTGGATTAGATGATCTCTAGGAGTTCTTCTCAACCTTAACCACTCTGTGATGCTGTGATACTGTATTCTTTAAGGCAATAATATTATGTAGCAAGTCTCTTACACATTTTTTCAGTTGTCTTTCCATCTTCTGCTTTCTCCCCCATCTTCTATCACAAATCCATTTAATTTCATCTATAAAAATTCTACATGTCATCTAATATTATTTTGTGTCCTGTTTAATGTACTTCAGTTTTATTTACTTGTTGTCCCTTCTGTCATCTCAAGTGGCTTTCTACATACTCCTACAATCTGAGTAATTCAACAGCATTATCATGACTTGTCCTATCTACACTGACTTTATTTTTTGTAAATATCTCTTGTTAGCTGATATTTATCAAATATCCAGATGCTGAACAGATGCAACAGTAGTAGTAGCGGGCCCATTTTTTTTCTGTAAGCATTGAATTTTGCTTGATTTTTATTCTAAATCAGTTGCTTTTATCATTTAACTTTGCATTTACTTTTTGTGTCATCTTTGTTTAGTGATAGGTCAATTACCTTTGTGAAACTCATGGCTTTTTATTGGTTGTTCACAAAGCGTAGCTCATTTTCCTCTGTCCTAATACATTTCTTCTCCCAATTTTGAATTAAATATATTTGGTGAGAGGGTTAATCTTTCATATCTTGCCTTCTCAGTCAAACTAACTGATGTCATTAACAATTTCTCTGGTCTCCTCCCAGTCATTAAATTGCTGTAGCTATTTTCTATCAACTTCATCAATTGAATTGAATTGAATCAATTGGCAATGCCAAATGGACTTAAACTTGTCTTATCCCATTCACTAAGCATTATCAACAATTTTCTGCCTTTGAAATTGCTTTAGCAAATTTCTTCCTTTTTATTCCTATGCCATGAATCGTACTCTAACAGCTGATCTATTCTTCCCTATTCTGATACATACCTGGCCTGTTGCTGTGGAAGCTCAACTTTATTTCTTCTCCTTTGCGATAACTCATGAAGAATTTTCCTAGCATATTCAATAGACACATTCTCCTATAGCTCTTGTGCTCATTGTTGCCTTCATTGTTACAGGCTACTATTGCTTTCATGCACATACTAATTAATTGTTTATGGTAAATAATATTCAATATTCCCCTCTTGCATCTGTTGTGCATTGTTCCCTTACCTGGGTATATTGCAATTTATTGGTAATATTTCCTTTTGTTGCAGTTGGATGGGAAGGGCAAATTTGGTAAGAAATGACTCCCCTTGCTTTCTAGCTGAACCCCAAAGGATAGAGGGAGGGAGGGTAGCTGGACTCATCTTTTAATAGGGATACCAAATACTGTATTAGCTATATGCTCAGCTCTGGCAGCACTGGTTTCACCAACAGTCTGTGGACTGTAGGTCCAGTTGTCTTCTTAGGAGCGAATCGAGTTCCCAAATAGTGTGATCAACTATAAGTTCTACTCTGGCAGTATCAAATTCACTAACAGTCTGTCGACTGTAGGTCTGATTGCCTTCAAAACAAGTGGTCAGGTTCATGAATAGCACAATTTATTCAAATGTAACATTTGGAAATAGGTTTCAGATGCCAGTATAGGAAATTCTCTACTATCGTTTGGGGTTCTTAGCTAGCACCTAGTGTACAAATGCACAATCATCACTCACGCAGAAGATGGGAGAGGGATGTCAATCTTGAGGAGTCTCCTCAGGTGGTGTCCTGAACTGAGGGGAGGAAAGGGGTTCATCCTGTTGGCTGATCCAGAAGTTACTATGGAATGTTCCCTCTCTCCTCTTCCTTCTTCTTTAGTTCCTCTTCCTCTGTTCCTACCATCCCATTCTTCCTTTCTATTTCTTACTCCATTCTTCCTTCATACCATATCCCTCCTTATTTTGCCTTTCATGTATTTTCTTTTACATTTAGGTGGAGCTTGAGTGATTCTAGTCATATTTACTTTGATTATTCATTGATTTAAAGTCTCCCAAGTTAATCAAAAATCTAGAGAGCATGCTCAGTGAGGAGTGGTTGTTCCTCGGAAGTGGGTAACTTTTGGGATGGGGTTGTGTTTTGGTATTATAATGAGATTAGAAGGAGGAGAAGTTTGAGCAAAGGCTATGGGAAAGGACTGATCTGCCACCATTGTTGTCCCGGCACCAGGCATCACACCATGTGGCTTATCAGTTGTGTGGTACAACCAGGTTGCCACCTCTGCAGGGAGTACAACAGAGTTTGCCTGTGGTGTCTTCACTCTGCTCCACCCTCAATACACTCATCATCTGCACGGCACCATGAGATTATCCCCTTCTCAAGGAAGCCAACAAAGTTTGGCCATGGTGTCTCCATTCTGCTCCACTCTTCATTTACTCTTACCAATGTGTGCTAGCAGGGCAGATTGTGCTGCCAAGGGAATCTTGGAGAGGTAGATTCCACACATACCAACCATCCTGGACAAGCAATAGATCTCATCATTTTGCTAAGACAGCACAAGCAGACATCTTATCATAAAACAAGTCAATACTGCAGCAGAAGTTTCTTAGATAATTTTGCAAATGCATATAAATTCAAGCCAAAATAAATATTAGATCAGACTAAATTTAAGTCCAAATTCTGGCAAATCCTAAGACCTGGTCTGACACTTCTTTAAAGCCCAAGACTTTGAACTTACTAGCACTTGACAGCATCAAATTATCTTTGCCACAGGGTCATACTTCACAACTGACTTGCTTCAAACTGCTCATAACTGTTGCCTATCTCAAGGACTTCTCTGAAATCTTGCCATATTGTTTTTCCCACTATTAGATTTCGGAGAAGAGAAAATTACTGTACTTGCCATTGTTTTTCACTTTGGGTAACTGCATGCCATTCCATCATTATTTATGCTAGTTTTACTACCTAAGTCTTTTGAAATAGGTTTTCTTGTCATTAATTCAATCAAATACACAATTAGTACTGCTCAGACAAATGTGATAAAAGTCTTATCTCATTACAAGCATTACAAGGTGCGACTGTTCTTTAGCATGAATAAACTATTTTGGTGAAGCAGAAAAGAGATACTGGCATATAAATTCTCTTTTTTTGGGGCCTGTTTTTGATAAACCTGATGTTTATCACAGGGACTCTTGTGCCAATTCTGTCTCATTTAAATAAAATCTTGACTGATCAGTTGACATTTACAGTTCTTTTTTTCTTTGGATCCATTCCTGAATAACTACAGCATGAGTATGTTCACATGAAAGTAACAGTGTGTTGTTACTTATAATACTTAATTTATGTTCTTTATCCCATCCATTATCCATATATTTAGCTTAGTAAAGCCCTAAGAGAGTCATAAGTTTTTTTAACTGGTATGAAAAGAAACACCATGAGCAGCTTGCTTACTTCCTCTTCCCCTTTTTCTCTCTCCTTTATAAATCTACATAGAAATGGAGTAGAGTTGTCCAAAATATGTTCCTCGATTTTTTCTACTTACTGTCAGTGCACTACAATATACAATTGTAAACTTCTATTATCTTCATGTACAATACATGTAGTACATCTAGAGTACTGATGATACATGGTACATGTACAGTTACAGTTACCATGGTTCATGGTACAGATACAGTTGTAATGATAACACCTAGATATCCTGTAGAGTTTTGCATAAACATATTTTAATGTGTTTTATAAAGGAGCTCATAAGCATTATTATTATTGAAGTAAACCATGTGCAAATACCTTTTTAAACAGCAAAATATGTTAATGTATGAAAAGAAATCCTAGACCAAGGCACTTCCAATTTAAGATGATATTCAATACAGAGAAAAGTGTTGACATTTTACATATTAATAACTTACTGAAAAGATCACATTTTGCAATTCCTTTCCCTATCAAACTTCAGAGTAAGCGATATCTGATCTAATAAAGGTATAAATATCAGCTGTGCAGTTACTATTTGTAAGTAATACTACTGTTTTAATATAATTCTAATAACACAAATGGAGACTCATTTAAAAAGAGAAATAAGCATCTAGTAAGAAATTTCACAACAGCAATCTGCTTTAAACTTACCTATAAACACGAGGAGATACAAGATTTATAGCATTGTTTCTATATATTTTTCAAAAATTTTAATGAGACAAATTTTCTGACAATGTTTTTTCTTCTTAATTGAAGTTTAATGTACATACCTTGCTATTTGAAGTTTAAGATGAATATATATGTATTAAACACATGCAGATTTTTCTAGGTACTTCTGAATGAAACTGTGCAGTCTGTACAAACTGTATCAGACTATATATCCCCACAAACAATTCCTTCCATTCAAAAAAAAAGATAGGGTTCTTTCTTTGCACAAAGTGACCTGAAGATTTTTTTTAAGGGAATTAAGAAGCTTTTGTCAGAAAACTGCAGTCTAAATTCCAATTTTGTCTTTTATAGCAAGCTACAGAAGATCCGGATGAAGAAGATGCATTTCTAAAGATGTTACTCTGCTACTATATATGACTTTTGTTGTGTCAACCTTTCTTCTTTTATAAAATCGTTCTATTATTTGAAAATTGATTTTGGAATGTAGCAAATTTCGGACAGGTATTTTGTTCAATGACTTTCTTGTATCACATGATGTCTGCTATTGCAGGGTTCATAACCAGAGATGGGCCTAATGTAAGTCTCAAGGACAAGGCTGGAGGGAGAGTAACTTGAGGAATACCTTTTAACATGAAAAATTAAGTCTCTCAGACAACAATTGGGAGGCAGAATGCATCTAGATAGAGGCAATCCAGGAGGCAAGTAGGGTGAGAACCTTGGTGAGAAACTGAATGTGAATTAAGTAAGCTTTAAGACATGAGTTCTGATTTCTCCATGATTTTTTATCAGTAGTCTGTAAGTGAAGCCCGACTTTGTACATTCTGTATGTAATCTTTCTTTTCTTGCATTTTCCATTGTCTTTTAGGATATGCAGACATTAGTTTTTATCTAGACTGTGTTACATTCAAAATCTTGCCCTAGAAATAATGGAACATTCCATATTAAAATGAAACAAAGAATTATACACTTAATTTAATTTTTTAAGAGTCTAATAGTCCCAATTATGAAGTTATTGTAGAAAAGCCTCAACAATATAGGTAAAATGTACAGACCAAAAAATATTATTAGTATTTACCCCCTTCCTTATTAGTATTTACCCTCTTCGTGTTATTCTGCATTCTAAATTTGACGTCTTCTTTCTCATGAAAAGTGACTGAAGTCTATAGATATCATCATCTGGAAGTCTTCCTTTTATTAATATGACTTTCTATTGAAACTATTGAAAGTTTCTTCCTTTTCAGTCTTGGCACTACTTTTTTGTTTGTTTTTGTTTTGTTTGTTTTCTAAATAAGTTCTACCTCCTTCTCAAAGACTCTCGGCTCTAGTCCAAAAGTCACAGTGTCTTAGATGTGCAGCTTCCCAGTCTCACATAAACACTTATCATGTGTCTTTTGCAGGCAGGTTTTGTCAGACTTTTACCACAGGTGGTATTTACAGAGTTAAAGCTAACCATTAGACAACTATTAAATTAAGCTATAAATCAACTCAGCCAAAAGCAAGCTTAGGCAAATCCTGGGAGTCTGCAGGGCCATGTCAATACAAAGCCTGTGGACTTCTACAAGTAATAGAAAAAAACAGTAATTGATGACTGTATTAGAGGTATTTATTCTTTGGGATTTAGAGAGGACAAAGGAATGAAATGGTAATCTTGAACCTCGTTCTGTTACAAAAATCCCAAACAATTCTATGTTTGCATGTCTTCCATTTGTAAAAGTCTTTCTTAATTGTGGTATCCTCCTGGTTTCATCAAAGCTGTCCTTGGATGATTCAGTATGAAAAAAATTGAGAAGTTATTTTTCTCCTTTTGCCTTATGATACTTCATGATATCTATCTGATTAAAGAGATGAAAGAGTAATCAAGCCTATTTTTTAAAATCCAATAATGGATTAAAACAATGGATTATTGTAACTCTAACAATTTATGTCTGGATCTAGAATTGCCATGGTCTCAGTTTGATCAGAAACAGCAGGGCATCTTCCCCTCTCCATCTACCTCTCCTGTCCTGTTGTCTGTGCTCTTCTATGCTTCTCTTTTTTCCTCTCAGCAGACCAATTAAATATACTAAAGCCCAGGGAGACTTTGGGGGACTTGGGAGGACTATGTTGATATAAACAGCTGATATTCTGTAATCTATAATATACCTAAACTTATTGTTTAACTACATGTTCTTTAAAGTTTAAGACTGAAGAGAAAATTATTAAGATCAGTAAGATTGGCAAAATTAGTAAGATAGGTATATTTCATATTCTAATGTCTCTTTATCATGGTATTTAAATGCCAGGTATAGAAGTTTGCCAGTGTATCTGAGAGTTTCTATCAGTAAATATTAATGTCTCCTGATAATTAAAGATATGTTGATTTGACTGAGAAATATTTGCTCCAGAATAAGAAGAAAGAAAAAGTACATTTGTACTGTCTTTTTGTTTCTGAAGGCATGAAGATATTAATTTGACTCCTCCCTAGGTAAAATAAAAGAGACTTACCTTGGGAATCACTGTCTCAACAGGCAGCTAATTTATCAATCTCCTCATTCCTCACATTACTCAGTAAAGCAGAAATTAATGTTGTTTATGTAACTGCAATTCTAGGCTCTTCTCTGTAAGGTTAGATTATAATTCTATCAGGTTTCTGGTATTTTTTTTCACTGACATTTTCTTCCATCACTGCAAATATTTTTTCTTTGACTTTTAAATTTATTGGAAGAAAAATTGCTTTTCAATCTCATCTTTCATGTAGTTAAACTGCATACACATTTCAATAGGGTATGTATGTGCCCTGTAATAGTTCTATCTATTTGAGCTTCTGAATACAAATCAAAGGTGCTAAACTTTGTTATAATATTTGAGTGCCTCCCAAGAAACGTCATTGTATGCTAAATTTGTTTTAGTGTTTCGACTGTGCTATAGAGTTGGGACACAAAACGGACTCCAAACAATATAGTTCCAAGAAAATTCTGGATATTTTATCCCATGAAACTTTGAACTGTTTCAATTAATATAAAGAAAAGAGTAGTGAAATTGATTGATACTTGCCTTGCTATTGAACATACAAAAAATGGATTCAGAAAGACTAATTCTAGTTGTATTTGCCTAGGCTTACATTCTCCCTGTACAGTTGGGTACATAGTTGAAAATGGTGCTTGATTTTGTAAGTCTATCCATTATTTCATGTTGTCTGGAAATATTTAGAGAGCAGTAGGCTATTAAATTGAAGTCATAAACTCTTACTGTACAGTGTCAATTCCCAAGATTCATGTCTTATGTGGTACCAATCCAATTCTTTTTCAGAGTTCAGCTTGCTGGTTACTTTATTCTACCATGAACAAACTTAACAGCTTTATAGCTGGTCCCTCTGTCTGGGTCATTTGTATAAATCAGCAGTAATATTTATCTTGGTTCAATTATTGATCTCTCTAGAGCCCTATGGAAAATTTCCTCCAACTGCAAGTTTTAAATCCTGCTGGTAGTTGTCTGCATTTTGGTTAGCCCAGAAATATAGTCTACTGATGTCAAAACCCATCTAATGCTTTCAGCACCTTTATCCATTTCATATTTTTCTCACAATAAATAATGCAATTTTTTCTCTTCATATGAGTGCATTTAGTGTATTTATTTTTAGCATTTTGGCTTTTATGCCTTTTTTTTTTTTTTTTACTATTTTAGTACGTCCATTTATATGCTTTAGAGCTGGTGTTACTGTTCAAGTAATTAGCTTTGAGATGATGAGTTTAGTGAAGATATAGAGAAAGGGATGGTATTAAAATTACTGAAAACAACCACTAACAACTCTAAATTTCTTAAGTGAAGGATAAGATTATTTAACAGGAGCTTGTTCTTTTATAATGCATGCTTGACATTTACCTTAATCTCATGTTTATTTTCATTATGTTGCTTTTCAGAAACATAAAATGGGATGAGAGTGCTGCACATTCACCAAACTCATTCTCGTTGGTGGCTTATGCTGGGATATCCTCATACCAAGGAAAGACGGCAGTCTGCAATGCTGGCCACTCCCCTGACAATTAAGTGTGCTAGAATAAGATTTGTGTCTATCATCTCATCCAACATTTTGGTTCTGTATGCATGCTTAAAATGAAACACAAACAATCAAACTAACAAAACCTCCAACTCATTGGCTGCTTAGATGGGAAATGTCTTACAAAACCGCACTTCGTTGGGAAGAGGAATTAGAAGTGTACATGATCCACATTAGTCTCTCCACCTAAAACTCCCAGTGTAGATGGTCAAACACTACCCTCTAAGTTAATCAGAGAGCCTGTTTAGACAAGAGTGATACAAGAAAGCAGTTAAGGAAATACTGGAGAAAGCTAGCTATTCAGCATTCATTGTGACTTCCGAGCAGTGGTCTCTTCCTGCACTGAAGAATGAAACATCTGAGCACCAAGAAGCATGGGCGGTATCTGTTTATCTGTCTAATTCATTCAGGTGTAATATCATCATCTTCAGTGAAAAATCAGTTTCAAGGCTGCATTTTTCTTCATTCTTGTGGTGGGATATCTGTGTGAAAACATAGCAATATAACTCCTTGCAGTATCTGAAGTATCTATAGCTCCAATAAAGTTGATGCTTTCACATCAGGCTTTCAGAAAATAATTGCCATTTTAAGTTAAAAACAGACCAGAATAAACCAATTGCTAGTTACATGATCGTATGACAGAATGCTCTACTATTTGTAGAGTGTGCATAGTATTTCTCTCTTAACGATAATTCTATTATTTTATATTGAATACATTAATTGAAATTACATAAAAAGATTAAAAAAAATAAGTAGGTACTGATGTTTGAATTAGGCTTTTGGAAATAAAGGATAAAGATTTTCACTCTAAAATTAATTTCCTCCTTTTTTTTTCAAATTGTATTTGTCTTTATTTATGAATTGTAATATAGACAAATTTGAAAGATGATGTAATTTTACTCTTTTTTTTATGACAGAGGGATTGCAAAAATACAATGATAGGCAATGACTAATATCAAGTAATTGCTATTTCTCCAGTCTTTTTAAAGCAAAGAAAATACACTTGGTCAGGGTTGTGAAAGAATCTAAAACTATTTATTATCCCTATAAATATATCTTTAAAAGAAAATATTTTTCCAAAATTTCAAATAACCTATTAATAAAACAAATCAAATATTATTTATTCTGTCTCATAGAAATAAAGATTAATAAATCAAGATTTGCTAATATATTTTAGAGTGAGATCAAAAGAACCATACCATACCACAACAATTTAAAGATATTCGAGGCCCATAACCTCCATTTGTCAGTAGTCAGCAATAGTTCATAGATGTTTATGGACCATACACAAAATGAATTTATTATCCTTTCCCTAGTTTTTTACTGCAATAAGGAGCTGAGAAACTTCTTGAACCATTCCCCATAATCCATGTTAAGTTTTGTTGATATTTTTATTTTTTATTTTTTTTGTATTCATTTAGTTTTTGCCTTCAGTCCAGTCCGTGGCATAAAATTCCACAATTTATGATACAGGTCTGTATCATGCAGATTTTTTTCATTTAAAATTTTCTCACAATTCTATCAGATGACTTCTTCTTCCATAAATTGTTACACGTTTTTTCACTTACCAAATTCCAAACTAATTTTATAGATTTTACATGTCTTTCGTGTTTTTATTTCCACTATGTTTAACCATATCTGTTAATGCCATTAATTTTTTAATTTTTGCAGGAGAGATGATTTTAAAATAACAGTAACTAGTTTTCATTATTCATTTGAAATTTTCTAAGCTACCTCTCAGCTTAAAGATACCCATAAGGAAAAAAAAGTGTGGGGAGAG
>JAUBNY010000237.1:571945-601035 GCA_032275445.1 Crypturellus soui
CAAGCAGACAGTTCACAAATATGTAAATGACAGAAAGCATTTTAGTGACTGAGTCCTGCAGTAGTGCACTGACTTACTGCATGCCAGAAAGGGAGCTTTTAAATACAGATTCAATCTCTTCCAGGTAGGCAGGTGCAGATTTAAGCAAAATCATCTAATCTGTAGCTGCATATGCTTGTTTGTGCCTGCATGTATACATATATAAAGGTACTCAGGAATTTTGAAATGCATCTTTACTCAAGGCTGAAGGAGCCTATAATGTAGTAGGAGGTGTAATAGTTAAAAAAAAAAAAGAAAAAAATATATACAATGAGATAGTGCGCTCTGCATACTATAAGATGTCATATTTAAGGACAAGGATTTAGGAGCTAGAGCTACTGACACACATGGTGGCAGCTCTTAAATTATGGTATTTTTCCTATTTAATCAGCAGTAACAGAGTTCTGCTACATAGTAAAGGCTGCAACTTTCTGTATGTTTATCAGCTTTGAAGGTGAAAACTTACACATATCTATTTATTAACATGTTAATAATGTGTTTGGCAGTGTATCTTGCAGCAAAGAAAGACAGTATGATGTGAAAGAACAGACCTCTAACTGGCAAGGATGATGTGCACATTGTGAGAGAGATGTTTAAGAGAATCCTGTATGCTTATGTCCTCATGGACTGCCATAACACAAACATAAGGAAGCAATATGATAATTTGCCTCAGTGAAAGATGAACATTTCTACCTATTACAGTGGGACCCGTCTTCTTGGCACTGCACAAGAAATTAGTTCACATTGTTCTCAGAGTTGCTGCATGTGATGGAGCAAGACATGAGCCATAAGAGGGCTGCCCTTCTTGTTCATCCTGTCACCCCATTCAGCCAAAATCTGCACAGGATGCCTGTAGCTGGACACTGTGAGAAAAGATATGCAGCCTACTCTGCAGTCCAGACAGACATTAATCCGCAAGCTCCTGAGCACAAAGCTACTCTGCTCTCAAAGGAAGTGTGAACAAAGTGGGGCCATTCTCTTGGTATCAATCCATGATGTGTGCATAGCATGCAGATACAAGTGGGGAATGTACACAGAGAACTGGATTTTTACATATGCTGTTTAGACTGGATTTTCTGGAAAAGCATGGGGTAACACTTTGATGAAGCTCTGTTAAGATGAACAGCCTTCACACTGCCTATATGAATTTAGATGGAGTGCAAAAGAGGAGTTTTCAAAGAGCCTGTTCTTTTCAGGGCCTAATGCTGCAGGTACGTATGCTGTGGAGAGCAAAGCATTTGTGACCTTAAGATCTATGAAAGGGAGGTATTGAAACTCAGCCTGAATCCAGAGAGACCTCAGCTGTCAGGACTTCTTTGAGCATGTCTAACACACGCAGACAGCATTGATTTCTGTATAAAGCACAGCAGCCACGTCCACTTCCATTCAAAACCACTTTACACTCCCTCAGATTATTTCTGCTTTTTGTCCAATTACTCTGATGTAAAATGCATAAGCACTGTTGTGAGCATGAGCCTTTGCTTAACATAAACTCCCTCAGCAATGTGGAGCTAGAAAGCAGAACCTGGAAAAGTATCCATGTCTGCCTTCTGTGTTATGCCCACTGCTTGAGCAAGTAACGTGTCAAAGTTTGCAAATGGGAGAAGAGATTTGTTTTGAGAAACTGGACTCTTTCTCATGTGTGTTCATGAAACCAGCTAGGCTTTTGCACAGAGGTATGGCATAGTCACAAGGACTTTGTACACCTCATAAAATAAATTTGGTTCCTGAATTAATTCAAGGATGTAGCAAAGTCTGTGCACGTTGGCTTGTGGTTTAGCTCTGTGCTCTGAAACTGTGTATCCCCATGATGAGACAGCTCCCAGCTTGAGCTCTCCAGACAAAGAGCTCAAGCTCTGTGAACAGTCAATCTCACTTAGCTTTCTAAATTCCCTCTTAAAGGAACCTAATTCCCTACCATTGACAAGAAAAATACACAGGCCAGGTAATTAAACGAGATGCACTGTATCACCCAGGATGAGATAAATTATATTTTTTAGTTGTTTCACTGTCAATGATGTTTGCCTATGGCACATAGTCACATAGTCTGTGTCTTGCAGTTAAGCTCTATTAGCTTTCAAAACCTAAAATGTTTATTCTGAAGCACATTTTTGCACAGTGGGTGTTGTGATCACTGGCAGACATACTTACCTATCCACAGGCATACTGGCCATAGTCCTACTGTTTGCAGAGCTTTATAATTGAATTTGTGAACCTTATTTTGTAACAGAAGCTTAGAAGTGATCCTGCAGAAATACTCAAGCATAAACATCTCATACATAAATTATTCACCCCAACACAAAGCTACAAGGCTAAAGGTACCATCTCCAGAATATCCAACTGATGTAGTATATTTATACAAAATACTATGGTGAATAACAAAGGCTGTCCCTAGAAAAGATTCCTTCAGCAAGTTGCTTGGTCTGCTTTTCAGGAATTTGGCTTCTGCTTCTATACCTAAGCTAGAATTGCTGTATTTGTATCATGTGTCAATGGTAATCTAATGTCCCATATGCTGCTAAAATAAAAGGCATTCTTCACCGGTGGGAATTAATTGAAAGATACTTTCTTAAAAAATGACTATAGATAAAGTCAAAAACAAATTTAGCTCATCAATTCAGTTACCAAAGCAATACCCTTACTTAAATGCAGCCCTGTTTCTACTCTTCTGCCAAACTCTTACAGATGCTTTAAATTTTGCCAGTGCATATGTCTAGAAGCTTCACTCATGATGTTTCTTGTATCTTGGAATACAGAAAAAATTACCCTGAGCATAGAATCCTGGTAGGCTAAATTATATAATATAGAGTGGCAGCACTCAGTTAAGATCACAACATGAGTTGACAAGAGTGGTCATATTTTCTCATGAAAATGTAGTGTTTAAAATGTTTCTCAGGGGAAACTACATTTTAGGTCTTCATCAGCCTAAGCAATCCAGAGGAGAACAGGTGACATAAATTTGACTGCTAGATGTAGAGGTTTTGGTAGACTAGGAAGCCCTAGCTAGATAATGGTGATTCTTTGTGTTATCTAATGAGAATTTAGTATCATATTCTTCTGCTGTCTTACTCACTGAATGATGAAACCAATGACTGCATATTATTTGCCTTTAAAATTTAATTTAATAACAGTGTAACAATGAAATTCTATTTTATCCATTCATATCTATTTTATGAGTTATTTTCCAAAATTTTAGAGAAGAGATTCTTGCATGGGACAAGGAAGGTGGAGACAGCCTGAATAAACTGTCTTTAAGACAGAGATACCATACACTTGATCAACGGCATTGCAGTTGGCCTGGCTGATCTTGCTGTAAAGCTGGCTTTACTCCTTTTCTTCCTTTAAATTAGTGCCCAAGTGTAAACTGAATACAGTTTGGTTGCAAATGGTCCTGGAACTTTTCATTCAAAAGCAAACAGTAAATTCTTGAGCGGGCACAAGTCCTCATTACATTCTCTGGATAAAAGTATCATTTTAAAAAAATTATGACTTTTTACCTTCCACATTTTAAGAAATTCTCCCTTAAAATCCTGAAATAAACATTGTTATGTTTCACAGCAAGATGACAGACAGTGAGATATGAGAGGTTCCACCAAATATATTTAACTTTAAAAATCCCTTATATAGCTGGATTCTCAAAAATTTATGAAGAAAGTCCCCATATATCTGAATCAAATGCACCCAACAGCAATGTTCTGCCTGTCTGTCATAAATCCCTGTGACCTTTCACTTTAATCTAAAAGTTTTCTCAGGAAGATAAAGGCAGTTTAACATGTTCCAGTATGGAAGGCACTGCTACTGTAAGCATGAGAAATGCTATGTCTTCCCTAGCTTTGTTCTGTTTATGTCTTCTAGAACTTTTTGGAATAAGGAAATTACACTCAGAAGACTGAAATTTTGATTTATATTCTTTTTTCATTCAAAATTAGAATTAAAAGTTATAAATTCAAAATCAAATCAAAAATCAAAACATAGTTTAGATCATGTCAGATTATCACATTTCAAAGACATTTTAGATGGTAAAAACTGTTGAATGTTTCAACCACTCTGAAACAGTGTAGTTTAATATAGATATCTATAATACTGTATAATGTCAAATTTATGATATAGGATAAGTTAAAACTAAGTGGACTTGAAATAATGTTTTCACCTCACCAGAACAAATTCATTTAACATTGAAAGAGAAAAACTAAAGTAACAATTTTTTGACACATCTTCCATGAAGCAATAAAAAAGTTGTTTGATTCTTTTCCATTATAACACATTACATTTCCAAGGAAAGCAATATCTAGAAAAAATATTTTCAGCCACCTTTATTTTCATGTCTTTTCTCCAAGCACTTCTCCTGGCGAATGCCTCCTGTTTTTGTTTGTTTGTTTGTTTGTTTGTTGTTTTTTCTTTTTCTTTTTCTCTTTTTTTTTCTATTTATTTGTGATTTAACTCTCCGCACATGATTTGACTGGTTGTAAACCTATGGACAGCTATAACCTGTGAAATGTGTGTCTCATGACATTGACATTCCAAATTTTATGTACTGCCCAGTACAAATAAGGACATTTAGGCAAAGGCCTCCTGCAGGATTTTCATGGACGTGTGTCAGAGGCTTACACAAGGGAAACCTAGACAGAGCTTGTCAAAAAGTCCTAGGGCAGAAAAGGTTGAAAAATACTATGTTCCAGAAGCGTAATTATTCATTTAAACATGTTTTTTTGACAAAATGTATTTCTATCCAGAGATAGGTTTTACTAACTCCAATTCTACAATTCCTCTGTGTTTCAAATAGCTTCATTAAAACAAAATAAAAGTAGAAAATGGAACACTTCTAAATCTCTGTAGGTCTATTGCAAGTTAAGATGACACTTTACACTTTTATAAATGTAGAGTGAGGAGATCTGTAACTTGGAAGACATAAAAGTATTTCATTACTTACTCAAAATTTCCACTTAACCATTCAGTAGGGGCTGCATCTTCTCCACTGATGTCAGTGTGATAAAAGATTTATTTTACAAAATGTGTGTATAAAGTGTAGTCTCTAGTGAGAAGAAACAGCAAAAAGATTTATTCCTTGGCATAATTTTAAATGTCATCTGTTAAGTTTAGGGGACAAATTTGCAAATAGATCCTACTCTTTTTACCAGCAACAATGTTTTAAGTTATGTGGGTGCCATGTAGAAATAAAAAGCATGGACAAATGTAAATCCTCCTGGGGAATTCCAAGTTATTGAAAAGTGACATGCAGGTCTCCTATATATTGTTATAGATGATGCTGACTAATGCACACTCTTTAAATAGGAAATGATATTGGTTCCCAAATGGGTCCTGTAGAGAATTTAGATGCTTTTAACATTTAACTTCCTGTGTCAGCGTCTGTTACCATTCCTTGATGTGATTCTGAACCTAAACTAATGATCCCAATATATATTATAAAACTGTAACTGTGTTTCCATTTGAATCATCCTATTCTGACTACTTAAATAGATCATGCGTATCTGATAATGCAAATGTTCTGTAATGACTATCAAGGCTGTCGGACTCACATTCTACCACTTTTTTCTTACAGAATATCTTGCTGCATTTGATGCTATGACTCTAAGAAGAAATGCATGCCTGGTTTTCATAGAGTTTGCACTGGTTCAAGCATGATGAAAAGCCATGTGTTTGATTTGCAGCTTGAATAGCAACATTGCTTTGTGATACTAATTATTATGACAAATCTTTCTTTGTTTATCACGCTTCTAAATGTCTTTGTGTCATTCTGAATTCATGACTAGATCACTTGTCATTTTCTCTCAGGAGTATTGCAATCTTGAAGTTTTCTTTTTCAGCAGTATGTGTAGCCATTTATACCTTCAGCAAGTGTAATTACTGCTAAATCGAGTCCTTTCCACTTGGTTCTGCTTGGAAGTTTAGTACACAACAACTCAGCCTTCACCAGGGCAACAATAGCACATATTTCCTGCCTTCTTACTTATTTTTTATCCCTGAAGAACAGTCTGTTAAAAAAAAAAAGATTTTAATGATAATCATATGTGCATATATGTGTGTATACATACAACAGATGCAAACTGATTATTAGTGTCTACACTTGTTATTGTATCCATTAATATACCTTCAGTACAAATATTACTTTTATAAATGTCATGTGTATGCACATACAGTTATTTTTTCTCTTGCTTCCACAAGTTCACAATATTGATTATGCTCACTTAATAAGCAGCTGTTTATATAAATATATATATATATTTTTTCCTGTTCAGTAGAATCTTTGTTAATGCTCCTCTGCCAAACAAATATTTTTCTGTAGGCTTGTTCATACAATTTGAGTGCTCATAAATGCACTGTCAGCTGTATATTAATTATCAATTAATAAATATATGTTTATTATCAACATATTATCATTATTATGATAATGAACATATAATCAATTCTTTATAATTATATTTATTTTATATATAGGATGATGCAGTGTTCTCTGTGTTTCCCCTAACTGTATTTTAATGAAAGGACAAAAATATATGTTTCTCTCTGTAATATATGAGGGAATTCTCTATACTTATTAGTTTACATACTTTTATAATAAATAGATTCCCACAACAGTAGTTTGAGTATGGAAGTCATGTGGCTGCTACATACACATGAAGAAAACTATTGCCTTAAAGCACTGAATAACCTCATTAATTCAACAATTCACTAAATTCAAGTTCTTCTCTGTTGGACACAGATTTTATTTGTGCTTTTTGCATTTCATGTAATTCTTACTTAATTTTTTGGTTAAGCTGAGGAGTAAAATCCTCGTGATTTGACTTCAGATTAGTTCAGACACAGCATTAACTGAGAATATAATGAATATAGTCCTCAAATCCCAACATTACTACAGCAACCTTTATGGCTTTTGGAGTTTGTAGTAGTTGTTAGACAAAAACTTGAAGTATCTCTGCATCTTTATTAAGCCAAATAAGTCTTTTTAAAACCATTTAATATTTAATTAAGATAGAAGCTGCTTTATTAATTCTTAATTGAATGCTTGCATGAGAGACATACTGTAAGTAAGCTTTTCTAATCTAGAGCTAGACTCCCAAAAGATAAACATTTAATTTTCTTGACAGAAAGGGAAAATGTGGTATGGAGAAGAACAAAGATAGAAAACCAAGAGGGTGCAAGATGACAAATAAAGGAGGATGTGAGAAATGCATGTATTTTTATTAAATAAAACCTAAATTTACAGATAGAATTCTTTACTTGCTCCCTCAGGACAACTGAGAATTGTCTCTCCCCTAAGAGCAGAGATAACCAGAGGTAAAAATGTAATTGTTGTCATTTAAATTGAATTATGTCAGTCACCTGTGAAAGATACTTAATCTTTATTCATATTTCATATAGGATAGGATTACAAGCCTGCTTCTAAACCAGCAACTTTATTGTTTCAGCAACTGCATTCTTAATTGCTCCTTGGGGCAAGAGAATGAAAAAGTAGGTATTATTTACAAAATACTGACTTACAGAACAGAAAAAATACACTTCATGTCTCATACGAGTCTTGATTTTAGACTTGCTATCTGAGGAGGCAATCCAATGTTACCTATAGAAGATGAGAAAGATGTCAGTGAGCCACCTGATAAGGGGATCATGACCCTGTCATCTGAATCTAGAGAAGGAGACAGTGCATATCTGTCATATTAGGCATATCAGACCTATTATTCTTGCTGGCCTATTGCCTCTGGAAAAAAATAAAAGTGTCTTCAAGGAGATCTTTCTCTATTTTTCTGATGATTTTTCCTCCTCCTTTTTGTTTTGTTTTCTACCCAAGTAGTTAGATATCTGAATCAAACATTTTGATGATTATATGAGCAAAATGAGCAAAATGTATTTTATTAGCTTCTTGTTCTGTTTATTAGACCTTTCTACATTTTTTGATACAATATCCAAAGGAATATTGCTGGATTTACTGTGGCACTGCCACATTTTCCATAAAGATGAAATTATTTCTTGCTACTGTGAGTCTGGTTTAGGATGCTAAATTTAGTCATAGTCTTCTTAGTCTTAAAGATATGCAAATGGTACAATTCCTTGGAGAGAAGTTTTTTCTGAAGAGTGAGGATTGATGTTCAGTGATAGAAATTTGGTGGATGTCAGTCCTCTCTTTTCAGATAATAGTCACCTGAATAGTGAATTGACATCTAAGGAAGTTGAGTGTAACACTGGACACACCCTCTTTGCTGCATTCTTCTTAAAATAATACATTTAATAAAATATATTCTTGTAAGTTCGAAGAATTTTGCTAACAACTAGAATATTTCATAAAAGGCGTGATAAGTCTGCACTGTGTTCAGCTGTCATTTGCATGAAGAAAGACTAGGATACATATGCTAAAAGCCATCTGAATTGTTGTCTTCACACTTGTTGCACTGAATATATGAATAAGTAAGCTAGGGGTTTAGAGATTGCTGTTTTGGTTGGTTTGCTGCTAAAAAGTCCAATAATCATTGCAGTTGCAAACTTCAAAATGACACTTTATTAGACTGACAATTCATTAGCAGTAGTGATTACCAGTCTTGATCATGATTCCTCCTGTTTGGGGAACAAACTTTGTTCTGGTTTCACCTTATTCTGCAAGATCAGTTTTGTTTCACTGGACACCTTTCCTACTGATTCTTTATCTTACTAGCATATGTTTTCCTGTATCCCCTTTGTGAATATATGTCAATTTTGCCCATTTGTAGTTAGAGATTAATTAAACACTTAGGCTCAAGCATGTTACAAAATCTACATTGTTGCTGCTTATCCTGTACCAAACTGGTTATGCAGTGGTATACAATGATTCTACACTTGCTAATTACGATACTTAAGTGTGCTTATGTCTGCAGTAAAGATAAATAAATATTAATTATATCTTGCTTAGTATGCTTCCCAAAGGGTGAAAAGGACTTCTGCTTTGGCTGCAGGTTGTGTTTGAAAGATCTGGTCTCTCTGAGTTGATCACAATTTTATGATTAAATGTGAATTATGGCAAACCCTAAGTCCAGGAAGCATGGGAAAGATGTTTAACTCATGAGCATATATAAGTGCTTACAGAATTTTGTAAAACAAAGTAGAGGCATCACTGAGTTGCAGACATTATCTGGATTACCCACACATAGCTTGCAGGTCCTCTGAGTGGAGCTTCAGATGTGGCTGTGTTGGACACTTCAAGAAATACAAAATTTATTACTACATCCAATGTATGGGCAACTGAACCAAGCCTCAGGTTTCTCTCAGCTTGCTCAGAGTTCCCCTGTTGTCAGTGGACAGGCACTTTCAGAAAGATACTTATCCTGCTTATGTTAGAGAGCTGTTTTGGATGAATAGTTTTCTCAAGGTGTTTTATTCTCTTCACTGACTGAAGAGGTAGCCTAAACAATTACTCTGCCCTAGACATATAATTATTATTATTTCTTTCAGAATTTTTCTCTCTTAGATGGTTAATTATAGGGCAGATATTCAAAGAAGTACTGCTACTATTGTTTTTTTTTACTGTTTTCTTTTTTTATTGAGTGCATAAGTAAAGGTTAAAATATTACTCATGTGGGTGTTCTTTATTAACAATAAGGAAAAATCATCAGCATGTAACCATGAAATTTATTACGCAGATGTGACAAACAGAGGATGCTTCCCCTTTTTTTATGAGCTTTAACCATGTTTACTTATACTCAAGAGACCCATGATTATGTCACCTTTCATTAATAGCGATATTGTTTAAATTATGTGTTAGTGCACAATCTACACTTGCTTCTTCGGCATCAGACAACTAGGCATCAGACAACTAGGTTGTTCAGTAAGGTAATACCATTTCAGTCTCTGTGTCGAAGGTTATGGCTTTGAAAGAGTCAAATGGTTGCAATTAGTGCTTATGGTTAGATTATCTGTTATGTTCTGGTCATCTCTAACTGTTCAAGCAGTGGATGTGAACCTGAAATCTCTCAGAGATCCTGTGATGAGAATCTCACCCGAGTGAGTGAGTTGTCAAGCAGCTATAGATTAATTATAATAGGCTTTTGTGCCCTCAGTCTACACTGAGAGCAGCTGGAATGATCTGTATACATTCCATTCCTAATAGTCCCTGTGGACTCCAGCTGTCTGGCAGAAGCTGGAACAGCCTTTCAGTGTATAGATCTGGCTCTTATAGAAAAGTAGCTTTTACCTTCTTCCGGGATAGAAAGTCCCAAACAGTGAGCACGGTGCGTATGGGGACAGAAGAAGCTAGATTCTCTAACAGGAACAGATTGACAGTGATGGCTGGAATCATTCCTTAGTGTTACCAGGATAACACCAGGATTTTATTATGTGATCCCAGAGCTTAACAGGTTTATAAGTGAGGTGTATGCTTCCTTGATTTCTTTTCTGCTCTCCGAATAAGGCTACTATAGAAGAAATAAGTTTGTATCACTTGTCGAAGAACAAGACCTGTTCAAAATAGTTCATAGCCCACAAAGAAGATAATGTAAGATAAATGGAGAAGCAGGACCTCTATTTAATTTAGATCTTATGCACAAAACAACCATTAAGGACAAAATCTTCAGGCTAAAATTCAGAAAAAAAAAACCCAAAACATTCAATTTACATTTTTTCTAAAGTATCCTCCCATGGAGATTCAGATCCTGGAATAAATACCAATATTCTCCAAAATTCTATGTAACTCAGGTTTTACTCTATCCATTTAATACCTGTAATTTATATTATTTAGCTACAAAACTGAGAGAGTTTCATAAACTAAAATTCTTCCACATTAGTGAAAAATACAGCATTTACATTTCTTTGTTAAATGTATAGAGCCTTCCCCCTTGACACTCAAGGAGAATAGCGCCATATCCTGTCTTCTGTGTTGTACTGTTGTGTTAGTTCATTTGTTTGTAATCTGTAAATCTATGGCACAGAGAAATTTATAAGTCTAATAACCATCTTTTTCAAAAAATGAAAAAATTTCAGGATTGTCATTTCCTTTCATGAATTAGCACTTTATAGAGAGATTTTCTATAAAACCAACCTTTATTAATCTTTTAAAGGTGTCCTGATTCTTTAGAAAGTATAAAATGCTGTCTATTAACATAAAAAGATAAAAGACTGAAAGTGAAATTTTGTTATGAAATGTCATAAACTACATGATAAAACAAATATGGTTAGGTGTCTTGCAGAGAAAAAGCAAGCAACAAACATAACCTATCTTTAAATCCATCAAAAGAAGTAGGGGGATAAAGGCTTACTAAAAGAAATATCTTTTTTTAGAGAATCTTTAGGGTCATCCTCAAAATTTTCAAATGAATTAGGATAATCACTTAATCAGAGTTATTTTTCTATTTTTCTATTGAAGTTAAACAGATCCATTACATCCAACAGTTAAATTCCTGTTTATATTTCAATTTGTACATCTAGAACATAATTTCTCTACTTAGGTAAAGGAATATATTTCTGGTTTGAGATAAATGGTATACTTTATTTTCTACCGCTCATTCTTCTGAAGAATTCTGAGAAATTGCTTCAGTATCTTTTTCATTCCTCCCTTTCTTTTTACAAGAAATCTTTGTCCACATGGAAGTAGATCTCCAAGTACTCTACAACATTTTTTTTTTTCAGAGACTGGTGAAAAATTTGGTCTTAATATTTATCTCAAGAACCCAGAAAGAGTGTGTTACTCGCATCTCATATTCCAGCTGATACCATCAGTAATTTTTTTTTTTGCTGCCTTGGATGTATAAATTGCTTATTTAGGAAGTGATTTAATGTACTCCTAGTGGATAAAATGAGCTTAGGTCTTCCAAACGAAGAAGTTCTTTTGAAATGCACAGAAGTGAGATTCTGGGAAAAAAAAAAAAAAAAAAAAAAAGATATTATATTGGCAAGAAGAATGAATGTCTCTAGGGTGGCAATTCAGTGTGTCTACTAGTGTAGGTGTCTGATAACTGGACTGTACATAGTCTCCACATTAAAAAAATGAATCTTTTCCACTAAATTGCTTCAAAAAGACCATAAAATCCTTGGGATTGCATCTATTATATACCAGATACTGAATAAGTAAAAAGAGTAAATATACCAGGTATGAGGGAAAGAGTGATAAAAATGCAATTGAGGTGTAAATGAAATGGTTGAGTCCTTCATCTAAAAGCATTCTACAGTAAAATTCTCACTTATGAAAAAAAGGCACTTCAGCAGCTAATAAAAATAATAACAATAAAAAAAGAGCAGAATAACCTATTGACAACCGGAAGCATAAAAGTTGCCGCTAACTAATGATGGCTTGAATATATTTGAAATAACCTGAATCGGTTTCACTGAATAAAAGGCCCAGCAGTTATACAAGAACAGTATAAAAACAGTAGTTGCATCATTGTCTTGAATATAGAAGTTACCTTGTATGTTGAAAAAACATTCCTTTCAGCACTGAGCTACAGTCATATGAATATTTGCAATTAATAGGAACAATGCACTTACTTAGATACAAAGTTATTTGCTACTGTCATTGACGGTGGGGATAACATTATATACCCTGCAGGATTTAAAAAAATTCTCTGACACAGTCAAAAAGATAGATCACTGAGAAGTGACATTATATTTTAAGGTGACTATTTAAAATCAAAGATTTTCAAATCCAAAACATATCGAAGATTTTTAGGGCATTTGTCCTAAAACATATGAACATTTGAAAGCGAAATTGAATTTCTATATAGCATAATGGGAAGTAAAATTTCAGAAAGAAAACAGAGGAATAAAATAATAGAAAAACTGTTTTCAAAAATAGTTCAAAGAATTTCCTGTCATAAAAAACAAAATAAAACAAAACAAAAATGTAATAAATAAGTCTACTAAACTAGAGGGAAAAATCTGTTGCTTATATATAAATAAATTTCATATCTGTAAGCTAAGGATAATAAGCTTACTTCATAAGCTAAGGATGTTACAGAACTCTATCCTGAGAAAATGAAAAGATGACGGCAACTGATACTGAACACAGCAAAGACCTAGAAGAGGTGAGACTCTCATCCCCAGCTTTTACTAGAGAATAATGTGAAAATGCATTAAGCAAGAAACTACTTTCTGATATCATCTCAATTTCAGGAGGCAACACTTAAAAGAACATCCCATGCAGAGCTTATATTAGTCTCCTTCCTGAGTCTGTTCTATTCAGCAAGGAACTAGGCAGCTAAAAGTGCATCCCCAAAATACCTTCAAATGCAGCAACCATCTAGTTCTGCCCCTCTGAAATAAATTTTTCTCAAGCACCAAACAGTAATGTGGAAGAATTTTATAATTTCTTTTTATACAATAGCTTCCTGAAAATTGAAATACTTTTATGATTTATTAAAAGCATTCCATACATATTCAGATTTTGTATTCCAGGAGAGGGGCCTAGATAAACAGAGTGAGAAGAGAGTGAGATTTACTTCAGAACTGAAGATTCCTAATATTAATAGCCCAAGAAGTGTTCTTATATATCCATTTGAGATGCTTGAGTTAAATATTTTGTTGATTTCATAAGATTTAGCAGAGTATTTATTTTGTATCCAAATGCTTCCTCTGCTTTCTAAAACTCTTTTTTTGATCTCTGTTATAATCCACAAATTTACCTAGGTTTTGCATGAAATTCTCAAACTGTGAGGCATTAAGACATAATTGTTTACTAATGTTTGGAATAATAAATTAAGCTGCAGTTTACCTGGATAAAAAATGTCTATATCAAATAAGTTTCACTCTTACTGTTATAAGCTGTTTGAAATCCACCCTAGATAGCACTACAGAAACAATTGTAACTGATATCAGAGATGCAAGATATTTGCTTTATTATTAGGTCTTGTCCTTTAAAGAGAAATGATCAAATATTTTTGTTATAGTTATTTTGATGTCTGTCTTACAGTGTCTATTGTAGTCTGGAAAAGATTTTGACATGATAAAAACTCACAGGTGGAATTTTAGTCTAGATCCAGATAAAATTTATAGATGCAGGATTCCTTTTGAAGCAATTGGGGACAGGGTGGTATCTGGGACATATAACTTAAACGAAACTTAAAATATTGACTTTGAGTAAATTAATTAAAAGTGATTAATTAAAGGGTAAATTAATTAAAGGTAAATTAAATAAAGGTAATTAAATAAAGGGTAAATTTTACCATAAAAAGGTAGTTAAAACAAGAAGCGTTGAATAGAGCTCCTTGTCTGCATCCTTAACTTTAGGAAGAGGTGAATATCATCTTTTCTGAAGTACTGTTAGAGGTCCCAGTGGTGCTCTCCTTATCTAATAGTTCAGCATTTATATCAGATGTGCTGTGTGAGAGTGTTGAATGTTGAAGGCCTAAGGTGAGCTAAGTATACCTGTTCCCACAATTGCTGCAATGATCAGACTATCAGTAGTTCAGAGAGATTTCTAAGTGCATATAGTAATGCAAAAAAAAAAACAACAACAACAAAAAAACAGTCTGTAGAACTCAGACACAGTTCACCTCATTTGAATGACTGCTCATAAAAATCTCAGAAATGTGTGCTCTGGTTATCACATAACAATATGCTTTTTTAAGGAAATCATTGTAAAACTATTAGTCAATAATGTTAATGCTCTAAGTGCTAAGCAAACTTTTGGGTCAGAGTGAAACAAAACAAATATATGTTTTGATAATGGGATAATTCTACCATACTATGGTTTTACAGGACAAATGCATTGTTTAAATATTATTAATTCTATATTATACCACAGATACTATGCTATATACATGTGTTTATATATACATATGTAAATAATACATTTTAGTATGGCTTCTGAAAATTTGTTTTCAGATCTATTCTAGGAAGCCGCTAAGTTATTTTGGCATCTAATATATTATCATGAAACATACTCATTAACATTAACTTCTTTCTGAAGTTAATAAAGCTGACAATAAGTATCCTGGAGTTTAGCAATTCACATAAATTTTTATTAAGTGCAAATCACATATGAGGTTGCCAAATGGAATGTGATGTTATTAATGTAGAAGCTATATAATTAGCAGCTGGAAAACATAAAAAAAAATAAAACAGAGGAAAAAAAGTCCTACTGAGAGGTTTCATTCCATTTCCCATTTTGGAAAAACTACACTGAAGATGACAAGAAATTTTCCCGGGAAATGTTTAATTTTAAATTTCATCCATAACTTGTTTAGTTGCTTTGAAATCCAAGAGACAGTCAAAATTAGAATCCCTCTACATTCTATATTCTCTGGCAATTTCCTCTAAGGTATGTTTGGGAAATATAATGCTTCTTTTTATTAATAATACTCAGATATTATTAATACTCAGATCAGTTCCTCTAGTTCTGATCAAAGAAGTTCTGATGTCTCATGTTCTATATACAGACGCAATCAGCGTCTCTTTGATATGTGTGGTGGTTCAACTGTGTATCCATTTCCGTGATATATCATTGTCAAGTAGTTACCTCAAGCATTATCTGATAGTTTACCCTTAAGGCTTTCTCCTTATCTTAAGAAGATACTTGTTAAGATTCTTGAAACTGATTAAAAGGTAGCATATTATTTTATTTTATCATTTGATTCTGGAACTTTAAAATGTAGTTGCCCACCAACTTGTGAACGAGGTTCTGCTGGAACAAGTGATGGGTATCGACTTTTAAAACTACTTGTGTGACTTCTCTTTTCCTTCCTCACTTCCTTGCTTCTTCTCTTTCCATCCTTCTCTATTTCTCCTACTACAGTTTCACAATTCTGAAGATAAAAAATATCATTTATTAAAAACATACCAATTTGCATACTTTTTGTTTTATTTTGCTATGAAACAAAGATGTTCACTTTCGTTTTTCTTCTTCCAAAAGTACTTATCTTGGGACCAGCTAAAATAGACACTCTATGGATAGCATGAGCTGCTTGAGAACATAAACTTTAGGAGCCAAGCCAGTGTAACATTCAGATTATTTTCTGCAAAAGCAGTTTCCCCATCCATGAAATATATTCTAAAATGAAAATTCTATTTCACAAATGATTATATTAAAATGCCCTTATTAATTACCCCTTTCTGATGTTCTTAATTTCTTTAACATAACATAACATCATTCATAACATCAAAAAGAAATATAAATAGAATAGAAAGAAATAGAAAGAATAGAAAATAGAAAAAAAAATAATAAAAAAGGGGAAAGGTTACAAACAGAGGCGACAATTATATTCTTTCTTGATATTTCTCTCTTTCCTCATCTGACACTATGGTCTTTTTTTGGATGTGTATATACATGAGGAAGGGAATTAACATATGCAAACACAGTTCAAAAATTTTTCGTACCTTATCTATCGTGAATTCCACTTTGGAGTTTACATTCAAAAGAAATAAGGCTGTGATTACAACCAAAATGCCAAAGCTTCACTTTCTCAAGGGAAGAAGCTATCGTAGGTCTCTTTTACACAGAGATGAAAAAAGATGTGAGGACAATACCTGCTTGATTGAGAAAAGCTTTTCTATTTGGAAATAGGTGTTTTCAGAATTGGATTGGTCCTAGCATCATCATTTTCTGCTGTTGTGATTGAGTTGCTGCCAAAGATTCAATTTTGAAAATGTCTCTAGGAAGAACAAAACTAGCCATTTAAAAGGAAATGATTCTACTTACAGCTGAGTTTTGATGAAACCTTTAAGCAGAATAAAACCTTTATATTTTTTCCCGTTGAGTTTCCAGTTTCTCTGTTTTGTAAAACTTCAAAATGAAAAGCTGTGACCATGTCAAATATTTGTGTGAGCAAAATATTTGTTTGGTTTAATGCTGTGCCTGAAATTCTCCGTTCCTGCAGGCAATTTTCTTAGAGTTTTTATCATGCCATAAATGTGGATACTTTTAAAATTTTAGTAATGTGAACGTATATTCATATTGTGCATTCATATTGTTTATCGTGTATTACATTTTGAGAACATTCAATTTGTTACTTGATATTTGTACCTGAGATGTTAAAATAAATACAACAAAAATTAAATAATATTTTTTAATTTTTTTTATTTCTTTTAAAAAGTCTTCACCATTATATGAGCGAAGAATAATTTACAGTGAAAGGGAGAGTTGAGATATGTGCTGCAGAAAACAACTGATTTGAGTTCTTTACCTCTGCAACTAGTTTTTACCCCAAATCTTTGGAGGTCTTAAAGGGCATTGGCAGAACTCTGTGTTTTTTGTAACTGTGGAATTATGTCTTTGCAAAGCTAAATATGCTTCTAAATTTTGTGAATGGAACACAGTGTCAAGAAATGCTGGTTAGCTGACAGCTCAGAATCTTTTTCAAATACTGCCAGACACAATGCTCCGTTTCTAAAGAAATGCAAATACTGATCATGATCACTGAGCTTCAGTTTTATGTAGATAGCAAGGTCATTTAAATGATTTTAACTAAAGGATAGCTATTGAACTTCAGAGAGTCAGCAGTATAATTCTTAAATACAAATTTCAATATTCATTAAAATATTAACTATAGAATTTGTCAAAAAACTTCCTAAGAATCCCCAGATTTTGGAGGCCTGTAATTTTTAACCTGGTAAATATAATGTTAAATCAACAGCTATGGTAATCTCACCCTTAGAGACTCACAGACACACACACTCAGTGTGTGTCTAGTCTCCTAGTTGTTCCACCAGACGCTACAGTCCCTTTGGCAGTTAGCTGGAACTCCTCTGGTCCTTGCAGTAGCCAACTGCCCATGTGGTCTTACTCTTGAGGACACTCACATACATGTGGCTCCAAAGTCACCTAGGCTGATTAGGTGAAGGGAATGACCAGTAAAGTGTGCTGAGCAGCCTTGTTTACATGCAGCTTGTACTTTTGATCTCTCTAATTTTACATTTGTTTCTCCCCACATCATCTTTCTCTGACTTTAGTTCTTCCCCTAACTATTCCATAGTCAGTCTTGCTCCATCCAAAAATACTCTTTCTCTGCATCCCACAGAACGTCCATGCCCCTAGATACCAACCTCCTTCAGTCCAAAAGGTGCTCTGAAGAGCCAGCCTTGTCGACACCTTGTGATGGGCTTCACACCTGGCCAATGAATCTGATGCGCTCCTGACCTGCCCTGATAGGAACGCAGAGAAGTTGTCCCTTCTCATGGGTAGATAGTCTGGGCTCACCTCCTGCCATTATGCTGCTCTTCTGCACCTGATGACTTAATCTTTCCTGTGACGTATCTGAAAGTAGCAAGCAAGGCCTTTTTTGGGTTCCCTCACCTGCCATTGTTCCTCTCTGCTTTTTTTTTTTGTTTGTTTGTTTGTTCGTGGACATTAGCTTTTTATCAGATAACCTGACAATGACATATTAGCAAAGTTAAAAGTAAACCAAATAGTCTAATATTTCCTATCACTTCCAGGTTTTGCAGACCAGTGAGGTATTTCTTAGGTAACTTTAACTTTGTGAGATATCACAAGTGATTATCTACATTGAAAATTCAGGCATATCTTAAAAAAAAAAAAAAGGCTAAAAAAAAAAGATTATTACGCTAAGGTAAAATTATTTTAAATATTTAATTCACTTCCCATAATTGAAGAAGAAGGAAAAAAAGATATGGAGTCAACAAAGTGTATAGTTGTAAAACACTGGAGTCAGTTTATCTGCTAGCAATTAGATGTGGGTAAGAACTAACTTCAATTTAAAATGCAACCAGTCTACCTAATATTTGTTCATTTGTTCATTAGAAAAAAAAACACAACCAAAAAAGTTCTTTATTGAAATGGCAAAGAGGCAAAAAGCAAAGAGATAAAAGTCAGTGATTCGATGGACTAGTAGTCAAAATGATTTACCATCTGGTATTGCAGAAGTGAACTCTCTTCCCAACACTTTCTACATGTGTGATGAGGTTAAAAAAAAAAAAAAGGCAAGATAAACATTAAGGCTGTGATTCAGTCATTATAGTCATTATGCTATCTGGGAGATGCTGAAGAAGTCATAGGAATGGTACTTTTTCTCTTTTCTGATTGAGCTTTTTTAACTTTCTTTTCTAAGAGAGACTGAAAATATGCTCATTTTTCAAGCAGAAGCAAATTTTACTGATTTAATTACAAAGGATAAAATACTACTACTATTATTATATCACTGCTAGAAATAATAGCAGTAATAATTCACTGCATTTTAGCAATGCAGATCATTTACGAGAGGGATTAAGATCAATAAGTTTCTGAGAAAAATGGTGGATTTACAGTTAAAGAGTTACCCAAATTCATCCTCAGCCTCCCAAAATGAGGCCCAAGAATTTAGCATCATACATGATGCTGAATGCATTTCAGTATGTCTGGTGGCATATGTCTATTAATTAATAAATATCCTTTTAGTAGGCAGGATTCAACACTGCACAGGTACAGTGCATTTCCTGGTCTGGTGCCCAGGATTATTCTGGAAAAATGCTGTCCATAGTTCTCACAGAGGAGAAATAAGACACACAAAGATTTTACTGAGGGTTATATATATATATATATCCACTCTCCAGTGGAGATAGGCCAAACTATCCAGAAAACAAGAACTGTCACTATATACAAGCACCATTCTTTTTCATGAAATGCTCCAGTACCAAATCCTGCATAGATATAGCACAAAGAAAAGCATTTATATTTTATGGAGAACAAAAGCAAGCAAACAAGGAAATACTCTTTCTATGCTCAAAGCTACCAGCATTACTCATCTCTTTTCATTCTTTTCTTATTTGTCTATTTTCTCACACATTTCAACCCTTCTATTCTTCCATGAATAGTTTCACTTTCACATGTCAGTTTAAGTCTAATTTGCCCTCCTTAATTCAATCTGCATCTTGGTGTAAAACTGAAATCATTTTATAGTTTTTACAATGCTTATATTTCAAATAAAAATAAGATTTCTCCTAGTTTTATAAATAAAATAGCTAAACTAGAAAGTTAATAGAGAACATGGCATGATGTTACAATCCAATAATAGCAAAATAAAGCAAACAAAAGGAAAATACTTAACAAGAAATCAAAAGAAAATACATGAACCAAGTACAAAGTATTAAGCATACAAGAACTAAGTAGCACAATTTATTTTCTTTTTTTTTGAGTTAGAATGCTTTTATTATTCAATGACATCTAATCTGTAAAATTTTGGCATCCTCCATACTCATTTAACTGCATGGAATCCTTGTAAAACACCTGCCTACAGAGACATTCTTGCTTAAAATACTGAATTTTTTTACAAAGGATTATGAGTACATCTGCTCCAACAGTACTCTTGTTAAAAGCTTTGACAGTTTGGAAATCACTTACCAAATTATCCCCTATCAATCTAGGGCATGGAAAAACTTTGAAAGTTTTTCTCTGAGGTGTAACTTAGGAAAAGAGTGGAGTTATAGTTCTGCTCGATAGAAGATCTTTTTCTTATTTATCCTTGTTTCAAAATAAATGGTAAAATTTGAATTTGAACTTGTATGAAGGTTTTTCTCCCAGAAGCATTTGGACTCTGTATATATCTAGTGGAAAAGAGATGTAAAGTGATCCTTACTGCTGTTGGTACAAAAATTTATTATACTGTGAAAAATGAGAGTTATTAGTGGGATATAAGTTAAAGTTTAGTATTCAAGAATTTAATATTCAATAAAAACACTACAAACAAGGAAGAACTTAAGGGAAACACATAGCACTTCAGTGTCATTAAGTGTCATCATGTGTCTCCAAAAAATAGTTAAACCCAAAGTTGCATTACTCTTAGCTGAAAGTTAATTTTCTACTTGAGTCAAAGAGGTCAAAAATTCAGGCACTAGCTTCAAGTGACTCAATGCAAATGGTTGTTAACAAGGTAGCTTCCTGTCTTTAACTGAGCATCTGGAGAAAGGACCACGAACAGATTTATTTTTCAGAAAGGAGTTAACAATTATGCAAGCCATAGATATAATTTTAAATGTCAAGCCTATGCAGATGTACATTTGAAAGTTGAAATGTTTAAGGCAGAATTTTTTCATATAACACAGGCAATGCTGTGTTAAAATGATCTTGGTTTTGGAATTTATCCATTATATATCATTTCCACAGTGAGGAGGAAAAAGAAAAAAAGAAAAAAAAAGGTCTATGATAAAGAAACCATTTGTATTATTATGATTATTATTACAACTTCTGAACTGTGAGATTCTAATATACAGAACAAGTATCAGGCTTGATATATATGGCTTTTTTGTTTGTGTGTGGAATCAGTTTCGTAGCTTCACTAAAACTGAGATGATTCTGATTTATGTATCTTTAATCCAAACGCTATTAAAATTTTAATTAATACATTTAACAGCATTAATACATTTCTTTGGTCAAATAGAGTTTACTCACTAAGAAAATTTTATAGTGACTGCTTGACAGTGGAAATGTCTCTGTATAAAATTTATGGATAACTGAAATAAAGTAGGCAAATAGGGAAAAGAGATTTTTTTTCCCCAGTAAGTCAAGAAATGTTTCATTAGCTTCATTCATAACTATTTGTACTCTACCTGGAAGAAAGTTGACAGCTGTGAATGCTCAGTTCATTACAAATAAAACCCTTAACATAGAAGTGGTTTAGGACCACTGTAGTTGGCTGTAGTATTTGTTTGCACTATATGCATGTCAGGGAATGGCCACATCTTCCAGTACCACAGTGGTATTCTACTTTTGCAACCTAATGTCAATCAGAAGAAGCTCTACTGAAATAAGCCAGAGGTGCAATAATCTTTATATGTGCGGAAAGGATCAAAACCTCAGTGACAAGTACCCTGGTAAGCACAGTGGGAAAATATCTACTCTCAGGTTGTGGTTATAACTGTTGCCAGGAAGATGCTTGAAAGAGATGATGTCTTCTTACTTTTACACATAATATTTATGTCTATTTCACGTTCTTCAATCACATACAAATTTCTGATATTTAATTAGCTATGAAATCAAATATAGAAATGACTCTATAAAGTTAAAATTAACGCTTACAAGAAGCAAATTAATCTGATAATAACTTCTCACCTGGCACAGTTTAAAATGTTACAGTTTAGGCTATATATTCAGCACTCAGTTTTGACATTCAGTATGTCAAGCTGGGACCAAGGCATACTTAATAATATCCCAATCAATGTTCTTTCTCCTGCTAAGTGTTCCTGGGGAAGTCACTTTGTTTATCCTGCTGAATAATTTTCCCTTTAACTTTTAAATATTTCAAAATGGTTTGAGATTTGTCAATGAAGACAATTTACTAACACATAGGTATTATTATTCTTCCAAATTCACTGTCCAGGAAATGAACTAGAGTACATCAAGCAGATTAAGTTTGGTGCATTAACATAGAGATTCTATTGTTCCCCAAACTTTGTTATGAAAGCTTTAACTTTTTCTGAAAAGTAAAAATGAGGAAAAGTAGATCAATAAATGTCAGAATTCCATCTCACCTTTAATTTGATGTTGATAAAAGATGTATACAGGAACCACTTTCTAGCAGATTGACTTTCATTGTGCTGGAATTTGTGACTGTGCATTACCTTTTTTACACAGAAGTTGAGTAAGTTGCTATTAAAGCCTTTTACCACATTATGTTCTTCTGCATTCCAGGAAATTGGCATTCTGGGAAGCTGCTGGTGATTGCACTGTATGGTGCTTTGTCTACTGGAATAGCTAATAAATTAAACTTATTTCATAATGTATACAACTAAAAGAGCCTATGCATTTCCATTACTGTAAAACTAGAATAGCACAATAGTGAATTATGTCTAAGGTTTCCTTTCCTTAATTCTTTTAACAGCTTAACAGATTGCCTTTGATTCTAATGTATCTTCATGTGATTTATGTTTTGAAGAAAAAATTAATGAAGTGACATAGCCCACAACAACTGTCATCTTTCCAATGACTTTATTATTTTTGGTTTAAATAGCTTATTTATGATTATATAAATTGGATTAAACTATGGAGGAAAAAAAGGAAAAAATGTTCATATTAGAATACTACTAGCTCAAGCATTTGTAGGGAGATATGGAATTAGATACAGGACGGTTTTGGGAAGAAAATGTATGTTTGGTGTAAACAGGGGGTATTGGTGATCTCCTGGTGACCCTGCTCTCAGAGCATGCCCAGTCTGGCTGAAGGCCTGGCCTGACGCACTCATTACACCTAACAAGAACACTCCAGAACACTCCAGATTCCCGAAGGTGGGGGCCGGAGCAATCTGCTCCGGCCAACAGACCGCCCACCTACGGAGCACCAATGACTGCAAGGATCACAAGACCAGCGTACATTCAATCCAGTAACCTGCTCCTCCCTCTTCTCCTCCCCTTTACCTGCCCTATATAAGTTGTGCATTTCCGGAATAAAGCGGCTGCTGATTGGAATTCGTATCGAGTCGTCTTTCAGTAGTCCACGCCGGTCTCCCCTGACCCATGAGGGCAGCTGGCCTATCGCATTCTCCTCACCTGACCATCTGGGTGGCTGGCCTATTGCATTCTCCTCACCTGACCATCTGGACGCGAGACCCTGAGTGAGGAGGTGCCACTACTGTCGCCTCCCCTGGCGACACGGCATCTGGGCCCGTAGAGCGAGCGTCCCAGCGCGATCGACCCGTGGCGACCGGAAGACCCGGACAAGGCACGTGCGCGACCGGCCTCAAGCATTCAACTGTCTCACTCCACAAAAGAAAAGTCTCTACAGATTTGATTCTTATTCACATATAGAAACCTATATTTAAAAAAAAAAGGAGAAAAAGTAAAGTAAAAGAAGAATCAAATAAACTCAAAAGTAGACAAAGAAATGGAGAAATCTTAGCATGAGATAAAGGGATAAAAGTAGCAAAACCCTGACTATATTGCAGTTACTTTCAGAGAAGACTGTTGCCTTGCCTCAAGCCTATCATGCAGGAAAAGCACATTTGTATAGCATGTCATTGTACTACCTTTCTCCTGCATACTTGCCTACTTATTTTAATTCTTTTGTTAAACATTTATAGACATTCCAACCTTCATTATTTTTTCCCTAAGGTTCTTATATTTCTGATTTTTTTATTTGAATTATTTTTCATATACCAACAAAGCATTTGGGATATGAAGTGCACCCCTCTACCAGGGATGTACCTGTAGTACAAATTATCCATACAACTTTATTCCTCAAAAGCTGTAACTTATGATTGAGCTTATTGCTTTTCAGTGCATACAATAGATCTGAGAATCAATGATGCTGTGTCTAAGTTAAGCAGTTTGCCATTTCAGGAAGATTAATAATGATTTTATAAGGGAAAAATGAATCTAAAGAGGCTTATTTTGGAGGAAGAAAATGTTATATCTTTTCTTCTCTGCATTTCTGGAGTAACAGAATGGCTCACCCATAAAGATCTAGTTTTGTAACATAGACACAAAGTTATTAAAGTAGGTCCTCACTGAAATACGGATGTTCCGTCCCGAAACACACAGTAAGCGCAGAACCTTGAGTTCTTCTCTGCAACATTTCCTTTTAATCCTGTGAAGATAAATTTGAGATGCTCAGGTGTTGTGATGGGTGTGTTCCTTCCCCTGATCAACCTGAGTTTTCACATATAACCCTGTTAAGGTGTTAACTATCACATTATCTGATCCTGGTGGTTGCCTCCCTGATTTCTTCCCCGACTCATACAGCATCCATCAATAACAGTCCTGATGGCTGCATCCTAATGAGGAAAATTGTGCATACAGCAGCAAAAAGTCATCGGAAATAAAAGAATTACTATATAAAAGTCAATCATCGTTTCCCATATATATGAGGAAGGCCCAAGAGCCTGTTGAGCTCTCCTTGCATGGCAGTGGGCTGCACGCAAGGATCTCCTCTTGAGCAGGGATGCCTCTCAAGGATACTCCTCAGGGTTGAGAGATCCTTGTCAGATTCTAACAGATTAAGTGACTATAGTGTGCTCTCTTTCTGCACTTGTAAACTTTAGTGACGTAACTGTGCACAAATTTCCTTAGTCATAAACTGGTGACCAGGTTTGGGACTAGGATTGGATCCAGCCGCCCCCAGAAGGAGTCTGGAAAGCAAGGGAGTCCAACCTGTGACTCAACAGAAGGATGTCCTTGATAATTCTGTGTATATCTTGAACATCCATGCAGTAAATAATAATTGACCTTGCCATAGAATCTCGTAAAACAATTGTCCATATCAATAAAACCTATTAATGTTTCATTCATATGAGTGAAGTGCATTATGTCACTCATTCCCCCTCATACCCACATGTTCTGATAGGTGTATGTATTTTATTTACCACGATGAAAGACTGTGTTCTATTTTCTTGATGTTATTGACTACTGCCTGCAAGCAAGCCCCAGCTATGTGAAGCACAAAAGCAGACCTGCCTGGAATCATGCAGTGCCATACGCACATACATGTATTCTCCAACACAGACCTCTTTATTTTTAAAGCTGTGCAGTCTTTAAATGATAAAATTTAGGCAAATAAGTATATTTGACTTTATACTTATTGAAAAGAAAACCAAATCACACATTGATTAAAGCCAAATCACACATTGTCATAATAGTCTAGTTTTTGAAAAGGCAAATGCTGATGTTCTGCATCTTATGCCACGCTGCTGTTCTCTTTCGTCCTGTACTACAATTGTAGGGTCCAAAATAGCAAGCTGAAGAAACTGCTTCTGTCAGGAGCTTCTGATTCTTTGTCAAGCTTCCCTGCCAGTTACACTGGCAACTTTACAAACATCTCTGGGTCTGTCAAAGACTAATCTCTTGTGCTAATAGGGAAGATGTCTAGGACTGTAGAATAATTTTAATTAATTTCCCTTTCACAATACTTAGATTTTTCTGCAATATATTTAGGGAATTGGAATATACAGAAAATGCATATTCTGCTTTTCAGTTTACTAGCATAATAATCAACAATCTTACACCTACAAACTCTCCAGCTGATTTAGCTGACTATTACTTAAATGGCAGGAGCTTCCAATGTGACTTGTACATAGGAAAAACTTATTTTTTATATTTTAGAGATCTTACAAGACATATGTTATGATGTGATCCATAAAATAGTTTTATCTAATGAACATTGCAAGGGAATTGCAATAGCATGAACATGCACACTAATTCTGTGGCAGAAAATATATTTTAAAACAGAGATGGATGAGAATAAAGAAAATTGCCACCAAATAGTAATTCTATAATATTCAGAGGGTCCGTTAAAGTTATTTTGCAGCACTTATGGAAAAAGTAGTGCAGGGAAGATGTACTGTAACTGGCTACAGTCATTCTTCAACCTATCTCTCATCTCAACCTATGTCCTGTGCTCTGTCTGTAAAATCTCCTAAGCCCCAAACCTTATTTTTACTTGATGCTATTTATTTAAATTGGCATACTGATTCACTCTAAAATAACCTCTTCATGCCATAGAAATAAATCTATAAAATCTACTTATTTGTTTGTTTTGCATTTGTGCAAATTTCTTGCATTATCATTGCATAAACAAACCAAGCACTTCTTGCTTGGTTTGAAATAAGCAATCAGATTTGACAATTTCTCTAAGCTGTGCTATATATAAAATTATGCCCATCTTTGAACTTTTCTTAAAATGCTATGGAGTGTCCATAAAGTTTTTTTAACATTGTATTCATAGTTTTCTTAGAATCATTTTGTCTTCTTATAATGAAACAATATCCTTCAAAAAGATTTCACACTTCATACTGTGCTTATAGCTTGCCAACTCATCTTCATTTTCTTCTGTGTCAAGAGACCACAGGAGACCACCAGTCTAGTTTAACATTATAGAATCCTCCCACAGGTCCTTCAATTTGTTCAAAAAAAAAGTGTACTAAGTGTAGAGTATTTACATTTAATATCTTTTCATTTTGTGATTCTGTAGTATATTCCATCAAAGTTTTAATGTGCCTGCAAAATATGCACCTGTTGGACATGTTAGACATACTTCAAACACCCTGATATTATCTGGAAAGACCACACACCACAAACAGTCCTAGAGGTTCCTGCACAGTATTGATGATAACATTTTAACACAAGTTGTGGAGGATCCAATGAGGAGAGGTGGACTAATGGACCTGGTGCTAACAAATAGAGAGGGACTTGTTGGAGATGTGAAAGCGTGGGTTAGCCTTGGCTGCAGTCATCATAAGTCAGTGGAGTTCAAGATCCAATGAGGAGGAAGCAGGGCTGTAAGCAGCCTTGCAACCATGGATTTCAGGAGGGCCAACTTTAGTGTCTTCTGAGACCTACTTGCAAGAATCCTATGGACTAGGGTCCTAGAAGGTAGGGAGAACCAAGAGAGTTGTTAATATTCAAACAGCACTTCCTCCAAGCTCAAGACTGATGTATTCCAATGAGTAAGAAGTCAGGCAGGGAGGGGTAGGAGAGCTGAGTGGTTGAGCAAGGAGCTCCTGGCAAAACTCAAACACCAGAAGGCAGTATACAGAATGTGGAAAAAAGGACAGGCCCCTTGGGAGGAATACAGTCCTTGACATGTTGTCAGGGAATGCAGGGATGCAACAATGAAGGTTAAGGTATATTTGGAATTAAATCTGACGAGGGGTGTTAAAGACAAGAATAAGTTCAAATATATCCGTGGTAAAAGGAAGATTAGGGAAAGCGTGAGTCCAGGGGTGAATGGGATGGGTGCCCTGGTTATGAAAGACACAAAGTAGGGTTACTGAATGCCTTCTTTGCTTCAGTGTTTATCAAGGGAAGCCTTCTGGAATCTCAGACCCTCGAGACAAGAGAAGAAGCCTGGAGAGAGGAAGATTTGATTTGGATCAGAGAGCACTTAGAGAAACTTAATACCCTCAAATCCATGGGCCCTGATGGGATGCACCCAAGAGTGCTGTGTGACCTGGTGGATGTCATAGTTAAGCCGCTCTCCATCATCTTTGAAAGGTCCTGGAGAGTGTTGGAGGTGCCTGAGGGCTGAAAGAAAGCCAGTGTCATGCCAGTCTTCAAAAATGGCAAGAAGGAGGAGGACTCAGTCAACTACAGGCCAGTCAGCCTCACCTCAATTCCTTGAAAAGTGATGAAAGAGCTCATCCTGGCAGTTGTCTCTAAATATGTGGAAGACAAGAAGGTATTCAGGAGTAGCCAGTATGGATTCACCAAGGGGAATAACCAACATGCTTAACCAACATTATAGCCTTCTATAATGGAATAACGGGCTGGGTAGATGAGGGTTGAGTGGTGGATCTCATCTATCTTAAATTCACCAAGGCTTTTGACACTGTCCCTCACAGAATCCTCTTGGGCAAGCTCAGGAAGTGGGGGATAAAGGAGTGGACTGTGAGTTGGTTTGAGACCTGGCTGGATGGCAGAGCCCAGAGGGTTGTACTCTGTGTGTACAGAGTCTGGTAGGAGGTCTGTAGTTAGTGGTGCTCCCCAGGGGTCAGTCCTTGGTTCAATCCTGTTCAATTTATTCATCATTGACCCAGATGAAGGGACAGAGTTTGCTCAAGTTTATCCTCAAGTTTGCTGATGATACCAAACTGGGAGGAGTAGCTGATACACCAGAGGGCTGCTCTGCCATACAGAGGGACCTGGACAGTCTGGACACCTGGGCAGTGAGAAACCTTATGAAATTCAACAAGAGCAAGTGCAAATCCTACACCTGGGAAGGAATAACCTCATGCATCAGTACAGGCTGGGGACCAACCTTCTGGAGAACAACTCTGCAAACAGAGACTTGGGTATCAAAATGGATGACAAGTTGACCATGAGGCAGCAGTGTGCCCTGGTGGCCAAGAAGGCCAATGCAATCCCGGGCTGCATTAAGAAGTGTGTCTCCAGCTGGTCAAGGCAGGTGATCCTGCCCCTCTATGCAGCCCTGGTGAGGCAACATTTGGAGCACTCTGTCCAGTTCTGGCTCCCTAGTACAAGAGGGATGTGTTGCTGATGGAGAGAGTCCAGCGCAGGGCTACAAAGATGATCAGGGGCCTGGAACATCTGCCCCATGAGGAAAGGATGAAAGAGTTGGACCTGTTCAGGCTGAAGAAGAGAAGCCTGTGGGGGAATCTGATCATTGTCTATAAATACCTTAAGGGAAGGCTGTGGAAGAATGGCCTGGAAAAGGGGAAACTTAGAGAAAACCTAGGGCCTAACAGAAGTTTTGGCCTTACAGAAGC
>JAUBNY010000237.1:641423-656847 GCA_032275445.1 Crypturellus soui
ATCACTACAACCTATCTGTCTTTTTCTGTACCTTTGACCTGTGTTGCATAGACATAACATAATGTAGTGATAGTCGAAAGACAAAGAGGATTTATTTAAGAACTGTAGATATGGCAAGAAAATGTACTTTTCAGAAAAGAAAAAAAAAACATATTTCATGGACAAGGTAATCAGGAATGTGACAGGAGTGATTTCCTCCAGTGTTATTTTATAGGAAAAATAAAAGTTCAAAGTAAATGTGCAGCAGAGCAAAGATAATATAGTTTTGCATGTGCTATGCAGATTTTTGCCTTCTTTTCTGTCAAATCAAAAAGTGTATCACTCAAGGGGTATCAAATAAACATTTCACATTGCTTTATACTTCACTGTGGGGGAAAACATGAAGATAAAAGACAGTGCATGCATTTTGTTGCCTCTCAGACAACCCAGAATAGGTGATCCAGCTCTCACCTGTCTGACATTTGGCTGGAGGGAAGCTCTGAGTTTCTGCAGAGGCACTGGAAGATGTTTTCCCTGCTGATAGCTGTGGACAAAAAAGCACTGAAGACAGTCACTCCAGGGCAGTGGCGGGAGACCTGGAGGAACCGCATGGAGGTAGTTTCAACTCGTCAACAGGTTGTTTCTTAGCCAGAAGCAGGAATGTCTTTCTATATCAGCATTCAGACAGAGGCTTGCTGAAAGCATTGAGGTCTCCAGCTGGACGGTAACATTGAGACAATCATGATCAAGAATCTCTCTGAATATCCTGAAAATGCAAAGAAATACCAAAATGGGATTTAGAATAAAGTTTTAATTTGACTTTTCTTCATAAATCATATTGTTTGGGCATCTTAAAAAAAAACCTCATATGTATATAGGATACTGGCATAACATTTTTGAATTACTGTGATTCTAAATAATTTTATTCTTTTCACTAAATTAATATGTTTTTTGTCATTACTGAAATATAGACAGATTTTCTTAGAAGCGTTTTTTTTTTTTAATGAACGCGAAGAAATACAAAAAGCAGGTAAATTATAGGAAATCTGAAAAACCTATTTAACAAAGAGGTGGGGAGGAAACCTTGCAAAGATGTTTCTGTAGTTTACCAGGGAGCAGACCAAAAGTCTGTAATAAGAGACATTTGGTTCATTATTGGATTCATTTCAACTATCATCCTCGCATGAATATTGTAAGTAACATCCACTTCTTCTTAAATGCTTATGCAATTATTCTCACAGGGACAGTTTCTTGGTTCCCTGAAAAAAAAAGAATGAATTTTTAACTATTTTAAAGTTCAGCTTTACTTTAACTAAACTTTAAACGTTCTTAACTTTAATTGCCATATATTGATTTAGATACTGTCTTAGTCACAGTCTTGACCAATGGTAATGCCCAAATATCAACAAGTCAAGAGAGGTCTTTTAGTGGCGTTTTAATTCTGAAATATAGTAAAAATACTTAACTGTCTTTTCATTGCCTTAGAGAGAAGCTACACACCTAAATTACTGTTGGCAAATGTCTTTGGCACTTCTGAACAAGTGGAAAGACTGAAAAGGAGAGTGTAACTATTCCCTACAACCTGCAGGAAATGAGATAGGATTAGGGTTTCCATAGTATTTCCTTATATTTTACCTGATGTATTACTGAAATATGAAGAAGATAATACAGATCAAGTGTCTCCATGTGTAGTCCAAGTCATAATTTAGCCCACAGTGTTTATAAAAATGATAAAATGATAGCTTTATATTATAATCTATATTTATAGACAGAATAAGTGAAATAAAATAGACTAGGTATAGTTAAAGATTCCCTCTCCTTCTGCATCTCATGTCTCTGCAAATAATCCTGTAAAGTAGTAGTAATTTATGGCTGAAAAAGGATTAGGTGTTAAAATCTATTTTTGGTGTCTCCAAATGTCCTTCAGTAAAACTGTATTCACCTCTTATAAATAGTATAGATGGCTGTTAGTCATTATCCATATTTGAGAAGAAACTGCCTTATTTTATAATGTGGAGAATGATCCACATGTGGTAAAAGAGTATTTTTAGAGATCGATGACATTCTTGACAACGGAGATAGAAAAAAATCTTTTTTCAAGGGTGGAGCTGAAAATATAGAAAATTCAAGCTCCACAGTGAGATGAATTATTTCCACTAGCAAATATTTATATATATTTTCAATAATAGTATACTGATATCCTTAAGGGTTATGCTGAGAAGTGTGAGGTAGCTAGGCTCAGACACAGAGCTTTGCATATCATATACTTTGCTTATCTGTTAATACACCAATAAAAACGAATATGTCTCCCGGAGCTAAATATAACTTTCTTTCTGAATAGAAGAAATAGTACCAATAAATTACTCTATCCTGGAGCTTCAGAAATATTTTTCTAGCAGTATTGAAGTATGTCAAAATCAAAAGAACAGAACAATTGTTCTCTAAATATTAAACAATATATCTGTGACATATTTTTCAAATAAAATACATCTGTTCTTGACCTTTTCTAGATGATATTCCCTGAATCAAATTTTAAGAAGTATTTTTAATATATATTTCACCAACAAATAAATAAAGAGAGAACTAAAGAATGGATAAGACAAAAAATATGATAGTGATGAGATTAAGGGATGAATAAGGCAAATTACTGAGTGTAACTTTGTCTGGGGTTGATGTGACTTACAACATGACCCTCATTAGTGTTAAAATAACAAATAGCTCATTAACCTTTCCTTAGTCCCGGAGCAACACCATTGAACAGCTGGTAGTTTTCTAGTCCTAGTGCAAGGTGCATGCTAATAACAGGAAAAAAATAAAAGTGGATTTTTTTTCATGGTGATATTCTGAAAAGCATTCCTACCTGTTGTTATACAATTGTTATGAATTCCATGCACCTTGTTACTTTAAATTACCATTAAATTATCTGTAGAGGCAAAGAAAGATAAGAATATTCCTACCCATTAGCATCTTATGCTTGATGTTATGGGCTATAATAATAGTATTTAATAAAAATAATGATAATAGTAACCATAATGACGATAATAATACTACTAACATCCTTACCATTTTGTTTTGCTAACAGTAATCATCTTGTGCTATTAACAGTAACAATAATTTTGATTTTTTTTTTATCTACTAAGACAAAAAGAATATTATAGTGATCTGTAGAATACAGACCATTAAATTTCTCAGTCAATAAATTCCACACCAAGACCAATGACTTGAAATGTCAAGACCTGTTACATAGAGAAGGTCAGATGAGATGATGGAAGAATTCCCTCTAGCTTAAAATCTGTCAGTTTGGACGTGTGACCTCATGCACATATGAGTGCATTGAGATATGGAAAACAAAACTACGGAAAAGACAAATGAAGAGGTAACGATAAGGAAGTTTTCCATTAGCTATGAAGTGTGTGATTTTAGGGTTGGAAGGGACCTCCAGAATTAATTGACCCCAACCTCAAGCTCTTAGCTTCTTAAAATAATATCAAAATGAACAAATTAACAGGTGCAATCAGCGTTAATTAAATAAAAAAATTCAAATACATAGGTATGTTTACATAAGCTCCAAAAAATTGAAAAGTTTTTTAACATATTTTTATTGGCTTTGGGATCTGTAGCTATGCTCTCAGCAATCAATTAAGGCATGTTAAGAATGTTTCTTCTTAAGATTTTAAAAATGCAATATCATTGATCAAATCTATGAAAACAACACAGCAGTGATGCTCTCTCTCATTTTCATGCACTTGTCAATTTTATTAAGCCTATTTGATCTTTTTCTTACAGCAGTTTTTTAATCAAGAGTTTTACCAGTGCTTCACCACTTCTCTCCTTTAACAAAGCCATTTTGTCAGAAAGATGATTTTAAGAAATGATTAAAAACCTATGACAAAAGAAAAGAAAATAAGTGGGTGAATATTCAGAATGAGCTCCCACTGATGAGGCAAAACAAAATCTACCTGAAAATTCTCTTTTCGTAAAGAGAATCTCTCACAGATCTCTTCCTGTGAACCAAATCCATCCCCTCTGAGATTTATATCCTGTAAAAGATATTGAAACTATGTAAAATCTATTTTTAAATAGCTTTTATTACTTCTTTCAATAAGAATCTCCATTTTCTGACAGACTTGTGTAATCTAATTAATATTGCCTGTCTGAGGTTACAGCCAGCCTGACCTGAAGTCACAAACTGTTTTTAACCTCTAACCTCACCCAATCAATAGGCCACAGTGAGGTGAACAACTAAAAGGAGAAGCAAAATACAAAAGTATTACTTTTTTATTATTAGAATTCTGTCCCCCAAAATACAAAATATTAATGCTATACTTTTAAAAACGTACTTGGCCCATCTCATACAGGCAACATAAATCACATCCTCTAACTCTGCCTTTGTATGAGCATGGCAACTCTAAGGTAATTCTATACTTGGGTAATGTCACTGCCTTTGTGTCTTGGAAAGTCAAACGATTTAATAAAACAAAGACATTCTTGTAAGAAAGTAGATTGTTTACTTTAAGAGAGATTTACAGTTGCCCTTGTAGATGTAGGGCTCTGACTTCTCTAAAGTCTGAAAAGAGATTTGTTTGTATCTTTTTCTCAGTCAGGAAAATTAACCAAAGAATATAGGATTTCATATTGAAAAAGAAAAATGAAAAGTGCAAATTCTAGCACTGTATTTGGAAGCGCTCAAGGGATGAAACAGAAATGCAAAAAGATTAAATATCTGGAACTTAAGTAGTAAGGATCCCTGGTGTAATTCAGACACACATATTTACAAAACCACATGCACCAGATTTCCTTGGCGACACAAGCAAATAAGATAAGTTTAGGGGATTTACAGCTTTCTAATGTCCTTATAAAAACTCCTTAATCAAAAGCACTTAAGTAATTTATCTCCATCTTCTATCTCGGGCACCCTAGATACACACTTGAAAAGCAGATTAATGAAAAAACACTAGTTAGTTTTGATTTCTTACATTCTTTTATTTAATTTTTTTCTTCTAAGAAAATACTTTTCAGTGTCCAGCTGTTGCTACTTATTACCTACTGTGTGCTCTGTGTTAAGGAACAAAACAAATAATAAAAGAAACCTTTCCTAAGGTGCTTCAAGTCCAAAACCTCAGTACTATAAATAAATGTTTTTGCCATAGATTCATAAATTCTGTAAGAAAAATGAACAAAAAGAATCCCTTATACCTCCCAAATCTACTAAGCCAACCTTCATGAAAAAAAATAAGATAACTAAAAATGTTTCCTTACATCTGTTTGTTTTCTCTCTAGCCTAATGTACAGCAACAAGAAGCCTCTGATTGACTTCAGTCTTTGAGAATATGTTTTGTAGCTTGTTTTTACTCAATCTGACTGATGAGAGAAAGATTTCAGCATAGAAAAGCAACTAAATGTACTGAATTTAATAATGGTGATACCACTTTTTTTTGACTTTTAATGTGAGTAAACATATTATACTTTGAGTCAATTTAACTGGTGCACATATTTACTAGAAACATCATTTAATTATACAGTTACAGAATATTTCTTTCCAGAGGAATACAGCTCAGTTATTCTTTAGGGATGGCACTTGCACACTTTGGTCTGAGATCTAAACCTGGAAAAAATGACTGCGGTAAAACACAAGAGATAATAGTTTCTAACATCTAAGAAGTGTCTACAGAAATGATAAATTCATCATAATTTTCCAAAGGATTACTTCTTTGCCTAATCTATGTACATTTTAAGAAGGTTAACAAAAGTGATATTGAAAGGAATTTGCACAGAAGCTAAGCTTTTTAAAAAAAAAAAAAAAAAAACCTGTTTTTTCTTTACATATACAAGATTATGTAATTTCTTTTTGCTCCATTCTAGAAAATAGCAAAACATTTTTACTGATATTTTCCAAATATTTTATAGTAGGTATCAGGTTATACTTTTCAGATGCTTTAAATATTTTCAAAATTATAATCAGTAGAAATCTGAATCTTGCTGTAATAGATATTGATTGCACGTTTTAGTTTGAAGTTACATTGTGCTAGCTGCTATTTGCGACTTATGCTGGAACTGGTTCTAAATAATGCCATAAGAACTATTAAGACAATAATAGTATTTGTCTAGGAGAAATTAAGAGGCAAAGCTAACGTTCTGTTTCTATTAGAATCCATCAGCAGATCACTGATTGCCTCATCCTTCTTTTAATATAACTAGAAGAAAAAGGCATCTGAGTCATAACAAATAATGTTCAGGGAAAGCAGAATAAAAATTAGTCTTGAGGAGCCATTTTTGTTTGTGCATGTTATTTTCCAAGGTATTTTTCAATTCGTGTTTATTTTGCACCTTTGGAAATAATTCTCATGGCCCATACTTATTCACATTTATGTAAAAAATCAGTATAATTATGATATTATATCATTATATTTTCTTAATTTATACATGATTAGTCATTAAACAAACTTGCAGGAAGCAATACAAATGGCCTAACTTGGGGGGAAAAAAAAAAGTTTTGGTTTATGTTTCTATTTGACAAAGTAATGGTATTAAGGTCTGCATGACTTAGAGGGAAAAAAAAAAAAAAGAAACACTGTATATCATTATACCCACAACTCAATTCACATTCTCAAAGAAAATTTTAAGGTCTCACTCTTTCATCTTTTTCAAAGCCCATGAGCATTGCTTAACCTTATTCTATTCTTGAGTTGCAGACAGTCATCTAAAAAGTGAGAGACAGCTCCCAGTGTTGTTTTTTAGGTTTCTTGTCTAACATGAAATGAATACATTTACTATAGAGCAAGGTGGCTTTCTGCTTCAGCCTCCTCATAGCAGAACTCTCAACATCTAACAGACACCTTGCGGCTGCAGGTCAGCCCACAGAGACTACAGGCCAAACACTTTTTTTGTCTTATGCTCTGAATGCAGAGCCCTCATTGTAAGTAGCACACGCTGAGTCATGAACTCTGCTAACGTCTTTTTTATCCAAGAGTTATGAAGAATATCGGCTTTTCATGACAGTACCAGCAATAAGCAACTTCCCTATTTAGAATTAAGGAGAGGCACATCATTGAATTAGATTGTTGCTTTCAAGGGCAAAGAGATTTTTTTTTTGTTTATTCCCTTTTACTCTCACATCAAAATTTTGTCAGTTAATATAGGCAATTTTAGCAGAAGGAAAACTCATTTTACTTTGAAAATACTCTGTGATCATGTCATTTCTGTACTTGGGAGAATCTGATGTATATTCATCATTTTGCCTGTCTTACCTTGAAAAGCTGAGTCCAGTAGGTAACAAGGAAGAGGATGTAACTCAGAAAATGGTTATCAGGACTCAGAGTCCATATAATGTCTCCCTAAGTTTGAAGTTATTCAGGTGCAAGGAAAAGTAAATTCTTTTTTTTTTTGACTTTTGACTTTTGCGTCAGACTAATAGGCTATGCTACACATGATTTTGCCATTTCATGAAAAAAACCAGGTATGTGGGAAGAAACTTTGTATGAAAGGTTATATACTCTCTTTATCAGGTTCAAATCACAGAAAAAAAGAATGATGCTCAGTACTCTTTGAGGTATTGTTTAATAACAGCATTTGGATAATTTCACTTTTTTGTTTCTCAGCGTCAATTTTTTTGGAAGGCCAAATTAAAGCCTTCACTCTTTGTCTTTCTTACCCTGCCTAATTTATGCTGATTAGTGATTTTCATTCATCTGAGTGAAGTGTGTGAATATAAATCCACAAATTGTCTCTGAGGGACCAGATCGTTAGACTTCATGGCATGTACTGATTTTTTTGCCAATTAAGTTCCAGTTCATTTCAGCTTTGAAGAATTCTGAAAAAACTGTTCACCTGATTAGAAAAATAGCAAGGCTTTCTGACTATAATTTTTGTCCATATACTCTGTATGGCTAAAGAAGTAACAAGAAGTGTCAATAGCTATTCAGGACTTAAGAATTTGGTTCAGTATATTGTGCTTTGTGCAGTGACAGTTTCTCTTAATGTCTATTTATGTCTTCACCAAAACAAGGAAAATATGCCTTGCAAATCTACATTTTCATATTATTTCTACTAGCATGTACATCCCTTTTACTAATTTTAAATATATAAAGTACTGATCTAAAAAAGGAAAATTAAAAAGTATGTCTTTTAAATAAGTATTGCTTTAGGTCCAGCATTTTCTAACAGGTCATAATGAATGAGTGATGATAATATTCTCAGAAAGCAATAGAGGTTAGACTATGTCTTCTTCAAACGTCTGTTCCCATATGTTGCAGTTAAATACTGCAAATAATACAGAAAAACCCTTCATCAAGACACTGTTTAACAAGCGAAGACTTCCTGATAAGGAACTGAAAGCAAATACCGCTCTCAACCTGTAGAACTAAAGTACTTAGAACATGATCACTTTATGTGAGTCATGGGTTTATTTTAAGGATACATTGAAATGTTGGACAATCAAGCTATAAGTAGATTGGCTTGACAATCCACTTTTCTAAGTGTTAAGAAAAAAAAATGCATTTATTTTCCAGATAATGATGATTAGTTTCCTAGCTGAGGTTATCCTATTACATGCTCGTTTCATGTGACAGAATTCATGATCAGTGAAAAAAATGACCTGTCATTGAAAATGCTGATGACATGAGAAAAAAATGAAATGAAGAGTTAGATATACGGTAACTTGTTAAAATAAAAGTTTATTCAGCGCTTTCCTCATTGTCATCTTTATATTGAGAAAATAAAAAAAAAAGTGATGAATGACAGAATTTGCCAGAATTTTAGTGGTACGTGCTTACTCTTCTATTTGCAATAAATACTGATTGATACCAAATAAATAGATATTCTTCTCAAATTAAATGTCACTGATGATATGATAATCTGAATGCAGTTATAATCTCAAGTTTTGCTGCTTAGTGGTAGTACCTTCTTCAATGCAAAAATGTTCCTTGGATTATGATAGCACATCTTTTTCAATCATACCATTTGAAAGGGCACTATTTGTTAAAGAGATACAAAATTGATTTAAAACTGAATTGATTTAAAACTGATTTGAAACTGAATGCTAACCTGAATGTTCTGTATGGAGAACAATGTATTGCATAGATTCACAAGCTTTCTCAGTGGATTGATAAAGCTATCTATCTACTGCACTACTTTGCTCAAAGTTATTTTATGTAACTCTTCATGACATTGCATTGTATCCTGGAGATTTTCATTGCACATATATAAGGTACCATACATCATGTCTTCTGCAGAGGGACATCACTATACTGTTAGTCCTACAAGAATTATGTCCCCCAAGCATACATAACAAGAAAGAAAGTAAACGAGCAAGCAAAAAAAGAGAGCAAGCAACAAATTATATTTCTAATATTAATTTCATACAACGTTCATTAAGATATTCTTCCAGTATTCCAGCAGGAGCACATTAGCAGGCTATTTGCAAGTTTTAACACCTCTATATCTAGGTACACTATGTTCTGAGCACTTTTTTTCTTTCTGATTCTTGATTTTAATAGCTCCAGCCTTACCTTTCAAGGATATTGAACTTGCACTGTTTCTCTGCCTTCTGAATTTTATACAAGAAAATCAGACAGCATCTTCCTCAGATGCTAACAGTTATTTCTCCTTCCATTCCCGCAGTTAATTTAACCTGAAACATGTAGGTTGTAGCAGCATTTGTGTAAAGACAGAAAGGTCATTTCTCCATACCCTTCCTACATTGAGGTGCTGGAATCATAGAATCATAGAATCATAGAATGCCTAAGGTTGGAAGGGACCTCCAGAGGCCAGCCCCATCCTCCTCATTGCCTCCCTTGAGGCACTTATAGACACAGATCAGATCCCCTCTCAGCCTTCTCTTCTCCAGGAGCACATTTAAAGAAGGGCAACAAAGCTGGTAAAGGGGCTGGAGCACAGACCTTATGACGAGCAGCTGAGGGAACTGGGATTATTTGGTCTGGAGGAAAGGGACAGGGATAAGGACTCAGGGAAGTCCTTATCCCTGTCCACAAATACCTGAAAGGAGATTGCAGTGAGGCAGGTGTTACAGTATCACAGAATGGCTGAGGTTGGAAGGGATCTCTAAAGATAATCTAATCCAGCCTCTCTGTTCAAATAGGGTCACCTAGAGGCCGCATCCAGGTGGGTTTTGAAGATCTCCAAACAAGAAAAATTCACAATTTTTCCTCTCTGGGCAGCCTGTTCCAGGACTCTGTCACCCTCACAGTAAAGAAGTTCTTCCTCACATGGGCATGAAACTTCCTGTGTTTTAATTCATAGTCATTACCCCTTTTCCTGTCATTGGCCACCACCAAGAAGAATTTAGCCCCATCCTCCCTACATTCACCCCTCAGGTATTTGTACATGTTGATAAGATCACCCCTCAATCTTCTATAGGCTAAACTGGCCTAGCTCACTTAGTCTTTCTTCATATGTATTGATCTCTTCTCCAAAATGACTACTGATAGGACAAGAGGAAATGGCCTCAAGTTTTGCGCCAGAGGATGTTCAATTTAGATATTAGGAAAAAAATCTACATAGAAAGAGTAGTCAAGCATTGGAACAGACTGCCCAGGGAAGTGGTGGAGTCACCGTCTCTGGCAGGGCTCAAGAACGTGTAGTTGAGGCGCTTAGGGACATGGTTTAACAGGCATGGTGTCAAAGGATTTATAGTTGTACTCAATGATCTTGAAGGTCTTTTCCAACAATTATGATTCTGTGATTCTACAGACAGTGCAAGGCAGCCCTCTGTGCCTGCCAAAGGTATATTACTCAGATGCCAATAAACCAACCTGTTACCTTTACCACATAAAGCCATTTTGTAGAAAATTGATTTTATTTTTTGGAACAACTGTTTAAGTTACCCTGTCTTTCCGTTAAATTGTTCGGAGTTTCGGTCTCCAAGATTTCATGGAAAGACTCCATTTCCTTTCCTGTGAATGGATATAGTTATTGTATAAGTAAGAATGACGTTTCTTTCTGTTTGGGAATGAAAAAAAAAGTGCTAGATTGTCTGGCTTTTTTTTTTTTTTAATATGGAAAATTAATTCTAAGATAGTGAATATGAACATCTATTGTAGAGGGGAAAAAAGCAAGCCCTGTAATGTTTCTGGCTTTCTTGTGATTTAGAAGTTCAGAAATCTCGCTAAAAGATAACAGCTGTCCTAACCCTGATGACCCCTTTTTTAAGACTGTTTTTCTCCACTGAATCACACTCGACAAGCACATCACCTTCTTGGCTTTGGTCCACTGACAGAGTGAATGTGACCCATATGATCGATATGGACACTTGGGATTTACTACTTTGTATTGCTAAGAATTACTATCTTGTCGTTGTCCAGAAGCAAAGGTTATCCTCATGAATTAGACTTTTCGTAACTGAAGATGTCTGCAATGTAGGATTTGCTCCCCCCTTCCCTAACATACACCCAGTCCATCTTCCCAAACAATTCTGTGTCAGACTTGATACACACCATCTTACTCTTCATTTTCTTTCTTTATGCTTTAACAAATTGTGTGTAAAGACCAAATGCATTTCTACTTTGTCATCACTGATTGATTTTTGTAGCATAGTTTGCTACAGTAGATCTGGATAATATGTCAACAATTCTTTATTATTGTAGGATTATATATGATACTATAATTATATTCCTGTAACGGAATTATACATGTCATAAATTAAAAGAAGTTTTTGAAAGATGTTTTAAAAATATCATCCTGTGTGCTTTGTCACCTAACATTTTCACATGAGCAGATCCTTTGGTTTTGTTTTGTTATGCTGCAAAAAAGAGAAGTTCGGAGTCTCTGTCCTTGGACTTGCTAAAATCTTGACTGAGGATGGCCCAGAGCAACATGTTCTTTCTGATCCTGCTTGAATAGGGGGGCTGGATTAGATGATCCTCAGAGGTTTTCCCCCAACTCAGCTATCTGATAATTCTGTGAAAGGTTGGCGGACTCTTATAGTTCTATAGCCTTTATGCTACAGGGACTTAACCCTTTAAGAGAACTAACTTGATCCTTTGGGGTAAAAGTAGGTATGATGTCCTTTACCAATTTACCATTTCCTTTAATGTTCTTACGTTCCTGCCAATGTGACTTTATAATTATTATGTATTTAGATGTCCTGTGGTTTCCTATAATATTTCTACACGTTTATATTTTTATTTTTTGAATTAAAACAGTTTACATTAGTAAAAACAAAGTTACTGGGAATACAAGATTTAATGCAAAAGTTAATTTTGAAGATGTTTGATGTTGCATGGGATTTTTAATTTAGCAAAGTGATTCAGAAAAATCCTGAAATCACAAGTTCAAGTGCACACTAAAAATCACACAAATGTGATTCCTATTACCTGTCTCTATAATATGCTCAGTGTCACAATGCAGAAAGTCAATTATATGGAAGGATTACATGGTTCAAAATCATGTTCAAGCCATGAACAAGCTATCTGAAATTCCTTTGTTAGTTGTTCAGGTTTCTACCTTATATTGGTAGTGAGCCACATATACATTTTCCTCATGTTGATCTGGATAATCTCAGGGAGACATTCACATTCTTCTATCAACTCAGAAAGAAACGTTTACACCAGTTGAGCCACTCACAGATACATGTGCTTATCTAACATAAAGGTCATCCTCTGGTGCACTGTGTGCTGAGATAAAGTCAGTCCTCTGTGCAACAGATGTGACAGAAAAAAACCCTTCAAGTATCCATCCTACATGACTCCTGAGCTTCACTAGTGCCTCATCCTTTGCCCATCTCCCTTGAACTTTCTTTCATTGAGAGGGCTATTGTTCAGTCACATTATCTGAAGTAAAATACTGTATTTTCCCTGAAAAGAATTAAATGTAGACACTAGTGTAAAACCGTGTACAGGAGTATATTCATATAGTATAGATGGAATCTATCCACAGTTCTATTTCCAAGAATTATAGATTCCAGATTAAACTGGTTTTCAGTATATGTGCAAAGAGATGTAAGCACGTGTGGTTCCTGATATTTAGATCATTGTGGGATGACAGGCAGGATAGATTCATCTTAGTTATTGTTATAAGATAGTAATAGCTGTTAATATAAGATTGAAAGCACATGAGTCATATGCAACCGAAGTTAATTCTATGAGCTGGTTTAGGGTCACTTGCTGTTATTGATACATGTTTTCAATACATGTTATTGATACATGATACATGTTGTGCAAACATGTTTTCACATTGAGAAGGCATTAGCATCCTGAATAAGAATCCACTGAAGAAGTTAAGCACAACTCATGGCTTCACTGAAGGTAAGTGCTTAGTATAAAACAAAAAGCTAAATATCTGGAAACATATTGATCATGAAAATAAAGCAGAAAAAATACACAATTCTGGAATCACATGGAAGACATGGAAGACATGCAAGATGCTAATTAAGATTACAAATAAACTCCAAGAAGAGCCTAGGAAATGCTTTTTTCAAGTGTGTACCCACTTCAATACCAATTCAATAGTAGTTTCCATTCATAATTACAACAATAAAATTTCTGCTGTAATGGAAATGCTATTCTTTTTGATTTCTTCTATTTTTTATAATGAATGCTGAATCCTTGTATTAAAATACAAACAATATTTAAAATATTTAAAACAATATTTAAAATAAAGATTGCTCCAAGATCCTTCCCTTACTTATTTCTGAAAATCACTTCCAGTATCTTATGTTTGGATCCTGATAAATATACTAGAAATATTTTTTTTTATTATTATTATTCCTTCTAGGAAATACATTGATGTGTCCTACAAAATTTATAGAAATTGCCAAATCCTTTCAAAAATACTGTGTAATAAGTATTGCATGCTTCTCTAATGCTAGAATTGAAACAATTGACTTATTTTAAAATTATTTTTTAATATTATTTGACTTATGTTTGAACCTACCTGGTGGCAAACACTATGACTTACAAAATGGTATAAAGTGCTGTTGGAGTTATATTACATAATTTTGTGTTCTGTTACCTTTTTTCCCAGATTATACTAACTTTAATGAATTGTCAAATGTCACCTGTCTCTGAATCATTCAATGCATGATTGAATGCATGATTGAAGGCATGCATTCATCTGACCTGATTCATCTGTGCATGCAAACATCTGCTTAAGTTTGAATTTACAATATTTCTCACAAATGTATATATATATATATATACACACATGCATGCATATATATATATATATATAAATATACAAGGTCATACACTGAGATATATTTTCATTAAATGTGATCAAATAGAGTTTTTGGCATATTTCATCATGATTTTCTGTATATGTATCATTATCCTCAATGATTCAGTATATTCTGAAGGGACGAAAAAATCCTTTAAGTAACCATTTGATTATTGATTGGAGTGATGGCATGTTTCTAATGAATTCATCATCAGATGAATTTATGAACTTGGAGAGGTGAAGGATTACAACATCTGAAGATTAAATATAGAGAAATAAAAAAAAGAGGCACATTTTTTGCCTTTCTTGAGCAAACTGTTAAAACAATTGAATTTCAAATAAAAAATGCTTAATATAAAATGTGATTCTAAAATCTCCGGAAGACTAAAGATATTTTAAATGTAGCAAAATAATGTGCATTTAGAACTTCCATTGAAGTCAGTAGAGCTACCTTTATTTACACTGACTAAGGGTCTGCTGAAAATCTTTAGATGAATTTTCTATCAAGGGATTTTAATAAGGCCTGATATGTACAGTAACAAATGCCTAGTGAGTAGCAGCATAGTGAGGAACATAATATATACCTCATTATATCATGTTTCATTTCTATAACCCTATATTGTCCAAATTACACTAGTTTTCCTACAACTTCTATATTTTTTTCAGAAAAATAAACAATACACAGATTGTTAGATAACTGAGAACCAGTTAGATAAACAAATATGGGCTCTGAGGATATTCCTGTTTCTGTGCTATTTCTCAGGTACAGCATTTTGTATGGAAGTGAGAATGTACCAGTTTTAACTCTGAATTGTTTGCAAAAGGGTATGTGTGCATTGTATATAAAATGTGGCCTCAGAACATGGAGATGTGAAAAAAATCAAGTATGTATACAGAGTAGAACACAAGGGTGTTTCACTTCAGCAAGGTCTTCAGTCCAGGACTGCTCTTACACTGGAAACTAAGTGGAAAGAAGGGAGCAAGAAAGTCCAAGATGTTCTTACATGTCCCATAAGGACAAGGCAACTGCTACTGAGGAAGCCAGGGTTAAGATCACTAATGAGAATGTGCATCTCTCCTCTTCAAACTAGGCTTTATTGCAGTTTAAAAGTTTAAAAGGAGTGATGGGAAACCAGAAACACTTCTTATATATATACAAAGGAGAAAGAATAAACATCACATTCCTGTTCTAAAATTCGGATCTATAGATCTGAATAAGCAGCTGTTACAGACACTGTTTAGACTTTTCTGTTTTTAGAATAATTCTGTAACTTGG
>JAUBNY010000237.1:685837-706387 GCA_032275445.1 Crypturellus soui
GTTGGTGAACCAACCCCCACATATCACCCTTCTATTTTTAGCTGGGTGGCTCCACTCCCCGTTTATGACTCCCTACACCTGTCCGTTCTGTTGAGCTTGCTCCACGACATGATCTCCCCTGACCGAGCCCATGACCGAAGCAGAAGAGAACGTGACCATCCCACCCACTGACCGCGGCTCGCTCCCTTTGGGGTGCACGCCCTGCAAGTCCCAGTCCAGATCTTCTGGCAACAGGGACACATCCTCCCCCGTCTCTTTCTCAGGCTGTAATGATGGTGGTAAAGGCACGAGTGTTTCTCCTCCAGCGTCTTCTGTAGGGACAGGAGGGCCAATGGGTTCAACGGGGCGGGTTGCCACAGGTCGTGTGGCTGCATCCACAGCCGCTTGAGCCTCTAGTACAGCCTTAAAGTGCTCCAGTGTCATTTTTTCAGATCTAAGGCAGCCTGCCCATCCCCCCGCAAGCCTTTCCCTTTGCACCACAGTAATAATGTTCTTAAAGCAGTTTTATCATACTTGATCCCTGTTTTCAGCAGCATGCGATCCCAAATATTCACTATAGCATTTTCTTCCGTAGATGGGTTTACTCCCATCTTTTATTCCCCGATAGCTCACCTAGTCACAGTCTAGCTGCGACGCAATTGCCCAGGGCTCTTCAGCTCTTCCGGATGGAATTCCTCGGCTCTCCTTGATGGAACTCATCTACCGGGCTCCATCCCGCCGATCTCCACTCGGCCCTTATTTACAACATTTACAAGATCTCTTCGGGGGCACCATTTGTCACTTGCTCCGTGACTAAGTCGAGATGGACAAGGATGCATGCTATACGTAAGCCTTTATTGATCAAGCAGGTACAATGCTTCAGACTCCACTCTCGCACATGCACATGCATGTGTGCTCTCCCCTTCCTGAGTCCTTCTTATATACTCTTCATCCTCATCATGGCTGCATGTTGATTCCTCATTCGCTGTTCCACTTAGTTCCTCTTCTTTGGCAACTTTCGTGTCTTTACTTCCTTTAAGTTATTTGCCTGCTGCAATCTGCATCTTCCCAGATGGTTTCAAGGACATGGTATCCTGAGAAAGTCCCGTCTCTCAGACAAGCTGAAGGCTGTGCGACCAGTTCTCAGTCCTCACAGTGAATGATTGATTTATGACTCTCATCACTTAAGTCACAGGGGTCCAGATAACCATTTGACTGGTGGGATTCAGTTGACCAAAAAATGTTAACCTGGCCTCTCACCTGGCATGTGCCCTTGAAGTCTTGTGCCATAATTGCTGTTCCCATGCAGATATGCACACAGGAAAACTAAGTTGTTTCAAATAGTGGTGGTTGCCTCTGGGTAAATAACTGAATTCTTTCTCTGGTGTCTGTTTTAGGATATACTGAAATTTTCCCTTTAGTGGTTCCTTGGATTCTAGATATGTTCTAGGTAGGTTCTGTCCCTGCAGACATGTAAGATTCAGCTCAGTATTAAGACCTGAATTATCATTTGCCTCTTAGCAGAATTAGTTTTTTATAGCTTTCACATTGATCTTCGGCACTGCTGAAAGAAATGGCACAAACTTTTAAAAGATAGGTTTATGAGTCTTATCACTGTCTATGTGAATAGGATAACATTTTAAAATATTGTTAAAATGCTAAAAATGTACATATATACTCAATATTTGGTTTAGAGGAAATTAATAACTGGAATTAATTTAATCTTTGAACCATTTTCATCACTTTCACACTCACATGGGAAATAAACTGCTAACCTTCCAAAATTTCAAGAAATAGATGCTTTTTAATCAAATTTAGTGATTTCCCAAAATAGAAGGTACAGTGTTACGAAGAGTATTGAGAAAACATACTACAAATCAGGTGAACATCTAGATCATTAGTTTCACTTACTGGGGATTGTCCAGCTTCTTCCTTCAGTATCATTTTTCTGAATCCAAATAAGTCAATACACACCATAATGGAATATTGGAGCAAAGTCATTAAGGCTGAGGGAATTACTATGGTTGTTTGAAGGGTTAAATCCTTTTGCTGTCTGCTGTTTTCCAGTTACAGCTACCTTTTCTCATCTTCAAATGAATGAGAATAGCAGTCATTCATGTATAAAACTGCTTCCTAAGCTCTTGATCCTACATGACTTGAATATTTGGGAATATTGCCCACTTAATTACCCAAGAAGTCATCAGAAGAAGAAGAATAAATTCTTCTCCTTAAAATAATAATAGCAAAGCTTATTTATTGCCAAAAAGCTCTAATTCACTCCTGTCAGCTTTAACAATAAAATTATTTCATCTGTAGTGGAGACAGTATTTTCTTGCAGAATAGAATCTAAATCAAACATGAAAAATGATGTTATTGTTTCCCTGTGTATGAAATGCATCACCAAAATTGATGGTTTATGAGGAAGAGCTTTACATGAATAATGACAAGGATGAAGTCAAAAGCAGAATATGAACATTGAACTGATGCAGTTCACTTGGCTTCTATAGCTGTCTGATCCTATATTCAGTTTAGCTTTTGGGTTTTGTTGTTCCCATGTAAGACTTCTTCTAGTAGTGTTGAGTTTTAATTCCAAATTTAAGTACAGTGTGGTCTTTAAGAATTAAGACAGCACAGTGGTGGTCTTCAAGAATTAGCTGTGGTTTTCCAGTAAGGTCCCATGTGTTTACTGCGGTCACAGAGAGTTCCAATAATGAAAATAACTGTACGCAAACTTTTTTTTTCTCTCCTTCAATATATAACTTTATTGCTCCTGGTAGTGATAACAGGGTGAGATGTAGATTTACCTTTCACTGAAATATTTGGAGTTTTCATGAATAGAGAGAAGTTATCAGGAAAGAAGACTGAACAATCTATGGTATTATTTTTTTCTTGGACAACACATTTGTGCGCTTTGCTCACTCACAATATTAAACCAGTTAACAAATTTGTGAATTAGGGAGAAATATTCCCTAAATCTGGTTGACAAAAGCAATATTTTTGTTTGTTATTTACCATCTTTCCTCTGTGTCACAATGTATTTTCCAGGAAATTCGCTTTCAATTTAGAAATTGCTTGCTACTGTAGGGACCTCATGCACTGGTAATGCTCATATTCTCTTCTTTAATTATGATATAATTAGTGTTTTGAAGTTATTATTTTGTATATATATATCATATATTGTTTTTATTATGGGAACCATATCATCCAGTTATATCACAAAAAAAAAAAACAGGGCAAAGCCCTCATTTTATTTTATTCCTCCCCCCCCCTCAAAAAAAAAAAAACATAATTATCATAGTTGTTACTTTTGTCAAGTATGAATGCTTTGAAAAACTAAGGAAACTAGGATGGAATTTAGTCAGAAGAACTGGAATGCAGAGAGGTCCCAGAATCTATATCACTCACAAGTGTCAATATTCATCTGTTTCCTAAGGGAAATGAAATAACTCATAGAAATGGTTTGTAAACCTCACTATAGAAAAATGTTCAGTAAATTCAGAGTATTCAGAAAGGTTACAAACAATGGAAAAATTGGTGATGGTCAAAGAAAATCATCTTAGTGATTAGTGACTAACAAATTTTAAGTAAGTTATACTTTACAAGGTAAAATCAGAGTTTCAAAAAATTTTTGATACAAAAGAAAGCAGAGAAAGGGCATTATCTTACTATTTCACAACTGTGGGTAGAAATTGTAGTTAAAATGGATCTGACCTAACATGAAATTAGCATTTCGTTGCAGTTTTCAGTAAGAGTGGAGCAAAAGCAAAGAGCAAAATGGGCAAAAAGAACAAAAAAAGACCTCTGTGCAGTAGAAACAAAACATTGCAGTTCACTACATGATATTACAATATTTATGATTTCTGTATTATCTCCATTCCAAAATTTGGAACAAATAGTGTATGATGCCATCAATCCAGTAACAAAGGTTTCTAATTAAAGATAAGAACTCAGCTCAGATATTATTGTCCTGGAAAAGTAACAAATACTACATCTGCATAAAGAGATTATATGGGAAATTCAATTTGATGTACTCATTTCAATACTCATGTCAAATAAAATAACAGTTAAAGACATCTAGGAATGAAAAATAATTTAAAATAGGATTCCACAGGTAGTTTCTACCAGAGTATTCTGATTGCTTTCTTTCATCAAGGGAATTGTAATATATCTAATCTACCTGGATTTTAGTAAAACAGTTTAGTGTACAGACATGTGGGAAATTACTAGTGAAGTTAAAGATGATGGAAATTCGAAATATAAATTATGCAACTGGATAAAATAAAGATGGCAACAAGATTGTTCTGAAAGGGAAGTAGAAGACTTGAGAGAAGTTGTTTATAGACTTTGTCTCTTAAGAATGTCTTAAGAATTTGTCATTTTTATGGCTGTTTTTAAGGCCTGATTCACAAAAACAAGAGTTTGTAAATGAAATATTTGGATGATATGGTGCTCAGTAAGATTTCAAGAATATTTCAATAATATGGAAAGAATTGGATGACCTCGGCGAGGAGAGCAATAGACTGAAATAGATACGGGTGCAAGTTCATATAGGGAAGAGCAAATAATAAGAACCACTCTTAGACACTAGGGACTCATGAGCAAAAGAAAGAGATATAGAAAAAATTGGATAAACTTTTAAAAAGATACACAGAAGAAGGTAGTGTAATCTAACCTTGAAAACAGAGCACACAGGATGCTCGTCAGTAAAGATATTTATAGAACATTTAGAGAAACTTCACAATGTGTTAATACATAATGACATGGGGCCACCCGTGGAATCTGACAGAAAATCTACTCATTGGTCCTGGAAATTATTCAGATAAACTTATTTAGCTTAGGAGATTTTAGTCCCCTGTATCTTGTCGGTAAAGAGAAATAGGTGTCTTTTCAGTACAATTCACAGTTCTTGAGTCTTTACAGTATAATTCAGAACATGATACTTTTTGGCTAGAAATTAAATAGATTTAGTGTTTGACTGACCTTATAAGAAGAAAACGGCAAAAAATCAAGTTACTTTAAGATGGATCTTGTTCAGTTCCTGAAAGTGAAAAATGATATGATGAATATGATAGAAAGATAATGGACTCAGTAGCACAGGAAGTTCCTTCTAGTCCTTTGCTTATACTATGTCTTATCCTATGAGGTCAAATACCTTGCATATGTCTAATAAATTACGTCAGAGTTGTGACATATATTGTTCCTATAATCTGATCAAAAACTGGAACTTCAATAACTTCTATTTTCAATGCATTGGTATTGACTAGTATTTTCTATATGATCTGTTTTGAGCCCTTTAGTTTTTAAGCGTTGTATCAAATGCTCTGTTATATTCTTGGGATCAAAGTTAGGTTATGGGCATATAATTACATGGCTCATCCTGCTTGCCTTTTTGAAGTATTGACCTATTAGCTTTCCTCCAGTCCTCTGGAGCTTCCCCAGTGTTCCAAGACTTATTGAAAAATCAATGTCAATTGTCTAGAGGGCTCTCCAGCCAGCTCTTTTAAAATTATTGAATGCAAGACTGATTTAAAAATACTCAGTTTTAGTAGCTCCCTTTTAACATCCTTCAGAGTTACTGTGGGATTTGGAGGTATTTCATCATTGTCTAATATGACCATCTTCACTTTTCTTAAATACAAAAAGAGATCATGACTCTATTTCTGTTTTCTTTTCTTCATTTTTATAGACAAAATGATACTGTTTTCATGCTTTAATGTTAATGCTAAGATTTATTTTGTTGTTGTTTTGTTGTGGAGATTTCCCAGTTTCTGATTTATTCTCATTACTATCACTATTTTTTTTTCTGAATCTTATAAGTGCACTTACTTATGTATGAATTTCTATAAATTTATTAACACTTCTTTAAATTCAAACTGTTTAACAAACACTCACAGAGTAGTTTCTATTAACTGAAGCGCTGTTTCTTTAGAAAAGCATTTTCCTAAAGTTGTTTTTTTTTTCCTTTCAGTATATATCAATCTTATGACCACAATCTTAAAAGCTAATTATTCTCCTTTTGTGCCTACTTTTGTTTTCCCTTTTTTTTTGTATCCTATCTTTCTAATAAGCAGGCTCTCAGACTGAGCAACATTGGACTTCTTTTTAGAAGTTCACACAGTCATCTTAATTCTCCATGATAATTTTAATAATGCCAACCAATTCATTGAGATGCATGCTACAAAATAATTATTATTAATGTTTAGAAGTATCTTACTTGTGGCTTCTTAAAGGAATGTTCCTACACTCTTCTTTTCACAGGCATTCTATGAAAGAATCATTTGAGCAAGTCTTCATTATTAATGTATATTTGGAGTTTGATTCATCTCATGCTAACGCAAACATTTAAAATAGGTCACTTTTTACTCATGCCCAGAAAGGGCCCATTTTTTTTTCTCCTACCTTATCTCAAGAGTTTCAGGTGGAGACTTGCATAACTATAGCAGATGAAGCACCCTGTTTCATCTGAACACTTCTTCTGAAACACTTTCATTACTCAAATATGGCCGTTTAATAGGTTTTGAAGAGCAGTTTTTAAGTTCTACTGTAGTGGAGTACTATTCTACTCATAATTCTTTCATCCTAATTTGCTTTCCTTTGACAGATTGTCTTTTGCTTTTCTAACAGTCTCGACAATCATGGATGCTATATCCAGTATGTGCCTGTAACAATTCATACAAGTCACACAACCCTCTTGATCTGTTGACATTTCAAATTCTAGCATGTTGCATGTTTGTTTCATCTGTTTTTTTAGCTTCTGCAGTGCATCTTGAAATGAGTCTGTTATTTTGGTTAACCAGTTCCCTTTAGGGTAGCACAGTGCTCTCCTCACTCATGTCAAATTTCTTTCTAAGTATCTAGTGATCAATACCTCTAACACATTGCCTGAGATCTTATGCAAGTCAGCCTTCTTTTGCTATATTGGCATATTGCCATCCATACAACTTGTTTCCTTTATCACCTTGTAAATTTTGGGGATTTCTTCTAGCTTCACACCAAGTAGATTCTAATCTGTCTTGTGAATACTTGGCTTGTGAATACTTTGAAACTGACAGCAGTCTTTTGCACCCACAAGGTGAATATATAAAATGATATAATTATATAGATAACTTCTATAGATAACTTCTATGGATAACTTATAGATTACTTCTTCTCACTCAGTGAGAAGTCATCTCTGAAGATCAGTCTTCTAACTCTAAACTCATGACTAATAACTTGCAGAGAAATAGGTGTCTTCACCTTTCCCCAACATCTGTTTGGGTCTACTTGACTGTTTGATTTCATAAAACTGAAATTCAAATCTTTGGCTTACTATTACTCCAGGAGTTAGAATTTATCTTATTGTAACAGTATTCTTTGAAGCATTTTCATTTTCCTGAAAAATGAATAGAACAGCTCCCATCACTGTAAGCCTAAATTGATTCAGTACAAACAAATCCAATGCCTCTAGCTGTTTAAAATCTGAGACAGTTGTAACAATGCTACTGCTGGGCACATTTCAGAGAAGCTCCTGGATCAAAGATACTTCTCATTAGCAGTGGTCTTTGCCATGTGGAAAAAAAATCATTTTCCTCTACAGAAATAGTTTAGAATCTCTTTCCTTCATCTTTATTTTATTTCAAATAATCTTTCCTAATAAAAAAAAATAAAAAGACATCAGAATATGGAGAATATGAATTTATCCATATTTAGAAGATATGTGAGACACTGTGCTTATCTTAGGTAGCTTAAGATCACCCTCCTAAAATATCTGCGAAATCCCTTATGAACACATTCCACCACTCAGGTGGATCTTAAAAGAAATTGCAGGATATATTTTCATCTCTTCTTAGGAAGGTTGTGTGTGGATAGGGTGATTATATAGTTAATAATAAAGGTCACAGAAGATTATATTAAAATGGTACATTTACAAGCAATATTTTATAATTTGAGGTAAGCATTTATTTCAAATAGGTGAAAATTTAACTAATGAATGAACAATTCCAAATCTATTTTTTATAACCCAAGTTTGTGGAACAAATGAATAAACAGTTGGACAATATCCTTATGTCTTTTATACTGAATAATTTTGGTGTTAATTGGTATACTAATTCTGTACTCAATATTTATTCTCATTTTTTTTCCCTCTGCTATTTAACATCCTTTGGACCAGTCTGGGAAACTAACATTAATTTGTTATTTTAAAGTATTGGCAACACTACTGTGCATCAGATCATCATACTGTTATGATCACAAATTCCAGTAACTGTAATATTATAAAAATGACTTATTTCATAGCCATTACTTATGTTCATCCCATTTTCATTTGATGAATATTTTTGCACCTTTTTATCATGACATCTCCTAGAATGATTATTAGTCTTTCTTAGCTTAGCGGTTATCTCTGTGTTTTGTAAGTCAGTAAACGACTTTCCAAATCATTCTTCAGGTAAAGCCATCTTTTTCATTTTTTTCATAAATTCTAGTTCCTATTATAAAAGAATTTATATAACTTTTTAAAAAATTATTTGGACTGGAACAGTAAAGAGAAATATTTGTGTTTACACAGGAAACATTTGCCTGATTGAATATAAATCTATTCTGATTGTTGTGAACTTTGTATTGTTCAGAGAAAAAATCAGAAAGAATAGAAAACAGTATCAGCATGCCACTTGCACAGGGGACTATTGCCACCAAATAAGCTGAAAGATCTAAACCTAAAAAACATAAATGAAAAGTCTTATCATTCTCTGTTTATTACCATTGTCTTCTGCTCCTAATGTCCCACATTAAGGTCTTCTGAAATGTTTCTTTCTCTCTCAGCCCTGTTATTCAGCCTTCTGGCCTTTACTCTGTAAAGTAGTCTGAGGTTTTGCATGCATCTTATACTAAACCAGAACAACAATAAATATCAGATATAAAAAATTATATATTTTCTAGTATGGTTATTTAACTGCTAAGAATGCATCATCTTCAAAAGTGAAACCTGAAAAAGTTTTAACCAACTGCTGATACTTACATTAATGATTAAGTTTTTTGACAGAAGACACTTATACGACTAAGGCTTTAGACTAGAGAATGAATGCTTGTGGGTAGTCTACAAAGAAGCCCGAGGTCTTTCTTTCAGTGGAAAGGTGATTATTGCAAATTAAATTTTGCTTATGAATGTTTATACTCTGTAGGGATGGGAGAATATTAGGCTCTTTCTGAAGTGGGCCACAGGTAGCTAAGAATAAAACATTTGCAGGATATTATTAGATTTATAATCAGAGTCTTGAGAAAATGTTTATGTGGACATCTTTAAAGAAAATTTGTCATCCAGATGTGTGTTTTGCTAATTGCAAGAAAAAAAAAAAAAAGAAGGAAAATGTACTTTTTTCATTTAGCAGAATGTGTGCTATTCATTGGTAATAAAAATCCATGCTTTTATTAAATTTAATTATAAGTGAGTTTTCTTTTAACTACAGATAAAGTGATCTAAATTGTTTCATTAAAAAAAGAATAAAAAAAGAAAGTTTAAAGTAAGAAAAGGATTTATTTATTTATTTTGGCAACTTTAAATACTATTATATACACTTGAAATCTGAAGAAATCTGAACTAAAAAGGGCTGTTCGAAAAAAGGGGAGGAGGGAGAAGAATGGATAAAAGAATATTCAAAACTTGAAACTTGACTTTTTTTTTCAATCCTACTTTATTTTACATAGGAAATTTTCAAAGCAGTTCTACAATTGGTCAACTGATTATGTTAATTTTTCTCAATATTCCTTGACGAACTTTGTTTGCCTTGAGGCATGAGGTATGGGTATGTATTCTGACATATGAAGTCAGTTTTTGTTCGTGTCTAGAAAGCGAAAATATACATGAGCATAAATACATTTCATGAATACACAAATACATTTTAAAACTTGTTTGCACTTTTGCACTTTTTTTCAGTTCTTTTTCATACTGTACTTGTGCAGTGAATTTTAAGCTATGAAAATATGAATTTATACTGCCTCCAAAATTTCCAGTAACTGTATACATGACTCTCCAGAGTGTATGCCAGTATATCAGTTTAGAGAAGTTAATAATTGTATCCATTCTTATATATATTTTACATGCAGTTACATTTTTTCAAATAAGATGTCATGCGTATATATATGTACATACACATGCATATTATATAAATAAATAAATAAATATGTATAATACAATATAAGTTAGTGCCATTGTGTCTAATAAATCAAGTACTATTATCCTGTCATGGGGCTGCTACTCCTGCAACTTTTCAGATCAGCTTCATACATAGAAATTATATTCAGCAAAAACTATTGATTAATTGAATAAAGTGATTGTGTTCTGAGGTGTATTGCCTTATGATGCACATGATATTCTCCTCTACAAGCATAAAATCTGCATGAAACTCCTTATATTTCCACATGAAAATATATAAAGTAGATACAAAGTTCAACAACTGGAGTAGGGAACATGTGATTTTATCTGACTAGAGTTCCCAGATTTACTATGTGATCCTGTGTTAATCAAATAGTTGGTGATTACTCAGGTAGAAGATATTTTCTCATCTACATGATGAGGATTACTGTATACCTCATAAGAGTGTTTGGTTATGGTAGTTTGGAGTAATTAGGAATATTTAACAAACCAATCTGTGAGCTAATTCTACTGAATAAAGTTGTCCAGGGAATTAATTTAGTCCAATAGCCTCAATCAACCAATGCACTTCAGCACATGCTTAATTTTAAGTTGAGCTAACTTGAGTGGAAGTAGATGCTTAGATAATTTGACTGACAAGAAAATGCTTTGTTACTGTTCTTAGGGAAAATATTTCACATTTAAAATGAAAATTCAGAATCTTTCCAAAGACCACACATATCCAAAGACTCACACTCAAAAGAAAAGCTATCCATAAAAGAATGTTTCTTTGTCTATAAGGCAACTTCCTGTGTTTGTCTGCTATGGGATTTTCCTTTTTTTTCTCATTTTTTTTCACTTATTTTTATATACAATCCATTGTGTTTGGAAAGACAATGGTGACTTAGTGACATACTACAATTGTCAAAAGATGTTTTTTATTAATTACCATACCATTACATATTACCAACTATTCATTTAAGCATTTCCACTATAAACACAATTCCTCTTCAACATGTCCTTCCTGCCATTCCATGTCCCCCCTCCAGTTCCACAGCTCCATGTATTTTTGTCATATTTGTCTGTAGATCTTCTCCTTTAGTTTATCTATTCATTTATTTATTTATGTGTTTGTTTGTTTTCATCCTACCTTTCAAGACATACCAGCTCAGCCTGATTCTTTTATCTTCTCTCTTGTCTCATGCTTTTTGTTACTCACATCACTCTTGCTGCCTCAGAAGCAGATATGGAGACCTCTACATGTAACTGCAAAAATCCAGACACTGAGTGATCCTTTCAACTGCTCACTGAGAAAAACAGTTCTTGTCCAAGAAAAGATCCGGTGCCACATGGAAGAAGACAAATGGGTCTCCAACTCAAGCACTCTGAATGAGATAATAAGTGAGTGCGTGTATATGTGTGTGCGTTTGTGTGTGTCTATAAAAGAGATAGATTCAAACTGAATAGTCTTGCAATTCTCTACTAGGATTAATGAAAATTTTCTCATCAAAGTCCATGCAATCTCTGGACTATCTTGTATCTATCCTCAGCCTGAGTTTGGATGGATCTGACTGGATGTGGAACATTGGAAGTCTCCAAATTGGTTCTGTTAGATCACATCATATGTTTTTAATCATCCTGCTTATCTACAAAGACCATGTTTAATAATTTAATGCTTTAGGATTTAAACTCTTTTAAAAGAATAATTTCAATGAGACATCTAGAAATCAGCAAATCCTAATGTAAGACATATTATAGTAGATAACCTGAAAAACGCTTGGCTAGTTTTCAGAGAGGAGGCATGTTTTGTACATGCCAATAATATATAATTTTTGTAAACAGAAATTTTACTGTTTTTTTGATGGGAAGGTGAATTCAAAAACAGAAGCTAAAACATTTATGGGGCGGAGGAAGGAAAGAGAAAGCCTGTGAAATGATGTAAATTCCAATTTGGGAAAAAGGACTCCTCAAATTTGTTTAATTTTTAATAACATTTTTTATTTTTATTGTAATTTCAGAATAGTTGATTCATGGATTAATGAAAAAAATGCTAAGTAAAATATAAGATGGTAATTGGACATTGTAGCTTTGTAATGCTAGAACTACAGACAGAAGATCCCTGAAAGTTTTTTCTTGGAAGGGGTAGTGACTCTTTTCTGACGACTGCAAAACAAAATAAGTTTACAGATGTTATATAATAGTGTTAGCTAATGGCTGTATGACTGATTTCTAAAAGGGTTCAATTCCAATGAATGTTTTATTTGTTCACAGTTTGAAATGCAAAAAAAATTGTTCTATTCCAAATCAAACTTAAATTTATGGCACGACATGTATCTAAATCAGACTTTGTGCCCATTTGTAAATCATTCTAACTTTATGATAGATTGATCTATTACTTAATGTTTTTATTGTGTGAAAAAAAATATTTCTGTTTATTTTTTCCTATATCAAATGATACCTGGAAATTTTTATAAGTTTCCTTAAATTAAGATTATCTTAAAACACTACGGTATGACTTGTTGTACTATCTTATGCACTTGGAAGGTTATATTTAAAAATTAATATGAGTCATTTATAATATTCTCCACATCCTAACAGGACTGCCTCCTGTTCTTAGTCCACTATAAGGCTTGATAAAAACAAAGATGATTGACAGTAACTAAGGAAAATATTAGTGAAGATGCAAAGAAAAAATGTTCAGAAAGTTAATTTGAATATTTGTATTACATGGTCATCATATACATCATCATAAATGAGAAAACAAAATGGAAAGAGGGATAGGTGTGTTTTTTTTTTCTGTCTTTTTATATTTTAATAGTTGTATTCAATTTTTTCTCATTATCTAAGAAGCTTTCATTGGGAATAGGGCAAAAGGGATAAGGAGCAGGGGTAGCTATAATGTATCAGACAGGAAGTCCAATTAGATGGATATTCTGTCAAAGGTCATTGCTTATTGCTTCAGAGGGACCTGGAAAAATAGAAGTCAAACTGCCAGTAGCATTCTTGTGATCAGAAGCCAGGAAATACAATAGCCTTCCAAATCCAAATCATTAAGAAGTTGACTTGCTCACTGAAGAATAAAAGTATATATCCTTTGCAAAACTATTCTTTAAAATAGTTCTTATAAAAATACTATAGAATATTTCATCTCTTTTATTATCTTACTCATTATACAATGAATTCTGCATGCTATTTTGTACTGTGAGAAATTTTAACTTAGAATTGCTTATGAACAAGACTAAATTCACTGTTATAATGTCCTAATTAGTCTTTCCTACAAACATTATATTCTCTTTTCAACAACTTTGTCCTTCTGTAGACTATTTGTACAGCTGCTTTTATTTATTATGTCAGTGGAAAGCATTGCACCTTTGTCTTGCTAAGTTCTTTATACAATTTAATGTGGCAAAAATAACTCTGAAATACTTTAGGAAGGGATCCATGAAAAGCAACAGTATCTTCAAAGAAAACAGGAAAAAGGAAGTGAAGACAACTAGAGGGCAGGACCAAGAATGGCAACAGTGTAGAATAGCTCAGGTGATTCTGTAGATGCAGTGAATATAATGATATATAAGATATTTACTATAACTTTTTGTACAGTACCTTGTAATTTCTCTTCCACCATCATGAGAAGTAAACATTTAAGTTTAGTTGGAATGGGAAGATCTTTGCTGCCATAGATTATGGTTAATCTTCCAGGCACCGTCATCCAGAGGGAGTGATGAGAATACATTTTTTTTAAATCATTATATGAGGAAAGGAGCCTCCTGATTAAATGAACCTTAAATAAATAAAAGGAGTATAAAGCTTGGAATCTTGAGAATGTGTAAATAATATTACAGCAGGATGATAGATGTTTTATAAATAATGCTTGTTCATATTCTTTTTCATTCTAAATTGAACCTGTTTTATGACAGCAGTGAGAAGAATAAAAATATCAGAGAGAATTATGGCCAAGATTTTTCTTGCATCCAGCATGCCAAACCCTGAAGAAAAGGACAGAATTTCAGCTATGAAACATATTGTTAAAAGTCTCATCGTTTGTCTGGATCTGACATAATCTTGTAAATACCTTTAGTTCTTCTAAAGTCATGCTGCTGGCTATTCCAGGGAAACATTTTATGTTAGAATTTGATGAGTCTTCTCCCTCTTTCACTTTCTGACAAGTCTTTTTTTTTTTTTTTCACCCCTGGAATAGTGGCCAGTTTCCAGTTTAAGTAGCTTCCCAGAAAGTATCAACTAGAAGTAAAAGAATTTTAGTGGACAAGTTTCTTTATTGTCAATCTTAAAACTCCTTCACCACACCTACCTGCCTATTTTGTTTTAGTTTCGCCTCTATTACCATTTGTTCCTTCTCCTTTCTTCTCTATATTTCCATTATTATCTTATTTAGATAGGATTTTAAGAGTCCTCTTCCTTTCAAAATACTTCCTTGACAGTATTATCCTTATGTTTTCTCCTTTCACCTGTAGTCTCATTACTAGGTTAAGAGCAACATCATTGCACATAAGATGCAGTTTCAGGTGCACAACTAAAATACTCCAATTTAAAATCACCTTCCTTCTGCTGCTCAGCAATATGTACCCACTTGAGTACAACCACAACATTCAGATTGATATCCTGTATCAATTCATCCTCTCTGTATATATGTACATATTATGCATAACATACTTTAGAATTGCATTAGATCTTTTCAGAAATGGACTACACTGAAAACTACCAAGATAATATCAACCTTCTGTTGTATTATGATTCCAAATCATTACACAGTTTAAAATATACACTTGAGGTCAAACAAAGTGGGAAGACTCTGTTTTTTTGTCACAGTTCCACTTTGCACAGGACCTTTGGTCGGTTGTGACTTGTTAGAACTTGCATACCTGCGTTACATCACAAAAAATAGAACTTATTTTATGGAGACTCCAGAAATAATAATTTAAGCTGTTATTTGCATGGGTAATTAGCACATAAGACACAAAAGAGTAGAACAATTAGGCTGTTTTAAGGTTTTATATAAACTGACTATACATTTAGAAGAAAAAAAAGATTGGGAAGCACAGCAGAGTTCAGGTGTAGGGCTGAATTTTTCATGTCCACACGATAAAGTAAATATATATGTATGTGCATTTGATTTTTTAACTAGGCTTATTTATTCTGTAACACTCCCTTATCTAAGACACAGAATGAAGATCACTTACACAGGCAAATAAAACTGACAGACAGATCTTACAAAAGTTCTTTGAAAAAATTCATGTAACTTAAGGTTCTTCAAATTATCCCTATAGTTCCCTATCCAGCAATGTATATGTCATGAAATAGTTTCTAATTGTTTTGTTTTTCCTACCTTAAGAGTCTTACATAATTAATGGAAAAGGTGGATGATCAGCTATTTTGGCATTTCTTGTGCTTACAAAACATACCACAGGAGTTGAAAATGGCAGCATAAAAGAATAAGATAATACAAACTTAAGACATTAATAGTTACTTTATTTTCATAAATACCTGACCTAAGTAAAAAAAATGCTGGACATTAGGGCACCAGCCAAAATGCATTTCTATATGTTTGAGGATTTGTTTTATTAATTACGATGTAGTTATGTGAGATAAAGTTATGCAACTGGAATTAAGTACATACCAAATCATATGGCTTTCATTTTACTCTTTGAAAATTATTTTAATTAAGAAATATTCCTGCTAGATTTTATATAACAAAAAGTGGGCAGCACTAGAATCCAGACTTCAATTGTTTCAAAAATAAAGTATTAATAGCATGAAAATACGAAGTAAGTGGACTATTTTCTTGGAACGATTTAAATTTTTTGTAAAGTTGTTCTGTTATTCTTCTTGAAACTGAATTTTTTCCTCAACTGTACCGGCCATTTACTACAGAATAACTGAACTTTTTACAGAACCCTTTTTTATCAGCAAAAGCAATATTCTATATGCTTTTTGCTATATTAACTTATTTATATAAACAAGTAAAGTCTCCTCATTTAACACAGTTTCACATATCTATCTGAGATATTTGAGATTAACGAATTAGTCCTTTACAGGGATAAGCAACTGAATTCTATATCAGCCTCAACTGCATGTGATATATGGTAATTTAAGTGAATCAGATCCTTTGTAAATAATTCAGTCATCAACGTGTACAGTTCCAACTTAGTCTATAGCACAATGCTATTTTCTCCTCGTAAGAATACAGGACATTGACTATGTTGCTCCTTATGCTAAGGAGAAGAAAATAATAGTGAAAAAAAAAAAGTGATAAAATCTTTTAAAAATGCCTAACTGAAAGAAAAAAAAAAGAGTTATGCTAGGAGCCCTGAAAATGGCAAAGAAGAGCTTGTGTTATGGTATTTTGGCTTCTAGTATCATACATATTATATGCCTATCTAGCAAGATGATGCTGGTGGCTTCTTTGGAGACAGGAACTTGTCAGAACCCGTAGATATTACAGAACAAAGAAAAGGTTCTTTTTATCATCTGAGCTTCAAAGATAAGAAAATACTCTTAGAACAGTTACCTGGCAGCTACTCTCCAGCTCTCTCATGTGCAATTTAGCCAAGCAGTTGCTTTGTGTTTTAAAGGTGTGAATATACTCTTACAGGTGAAGATAACCAAGAAAGCTGACCACAAGAAGAATACTAACACTCACCTTTTACTAAATAAATCCTGAATGATTCATTTTATTGGATTGGCTAACCAAATATCTGGAACCATGGGATACTACGTGAGACAGATTGAGTAGCTAAGAAATAGTTTCCTTGGTAAATATAATCTAGCACTATTATTAGTGCCCTATTTTTCTCATTAGGTTTGTCATCAAGTACTTTACTTTTTGCTTTACTTAAGCAAAAAGTATTTTTGGCCCTAAGTATCTGGTATTAAATGGAAAAACAGAAAAATTGAGGTATGTACTCCACATTTGGACATATCCTCTATAGCAGATTTCAAGGTTTTCAGGGGCTATTCAAACACATGGGGCCCACTATGTTGAATTTCTACTCCTCAATATTAAGTTGTACTTCAGGACAATACCTACTTTTTAAAATGTCGTACACCTAGTTCCTATATACTGTCATTTCAATAATGCATTAAAAAGTTCACACTTAGAAACACTTATTGAAATAAACGCACACGTAAGGATCCTTACATGTTAAAGTAAATTACGGTTTTCTGTCAGCGTATGCCAGTGTTTTAGAATTTAAATGTTTGTATTAAAATCTCTTAGTATCTTTAAATGTATTTAAGTTCTTTTGTGTATGTAAAAATGAAAATAGCTTCCTGCAATAATACCCCTAAAAATACCTCCTAGAAAGTACCTCCTCCTACTCCCTCTTTTTTTCGAAAACAATTTGCCAAGAAAACCTTCTCCAAGGAAACCTTCATACTGCCATGAACTTCTCAACATGAAATCATTGTGATTTTCCTTGATTGGAATTCTCAAGTGTTTTTAGAGGTGCTTTCTAATTGGCAAGCTTTGCCTTTCTAAGCTGACAGATAATGATTTTTATGACTTTCTTTAAGGTTTTTGTTTGAAATATTTCTATACTAACAAAATTCCATCTTCTCAACAGAGTTTATAAATGATGAGAACACATGCATGATCCTATATTTGAAGTCAGACATCACAGATACCAAATTTGAAGTCAGACATTACGGTATTTGATTCATCTTTTCTTCTGAATGATGCATATATTTTCTTCTTGTTCAGAAATCTTCTATGCGGGCACATCCATTAGCAATTAATACATGTCTATTACAGATCAATGCAAAACTCCAAATATTTCTTCAGCTCCCCCTAGACAGGTGTTGCCATGGTATCTGGCCTTGCGGAGGAAAAAGAGAATTTAGTCTCTTCTTCACAACTCTGTTGATGAATATTAGTGCCTTTGCTTATAGCTCTGATACTTTCATAGCTAAAAACTGTGTGAGAAATTTGAGCATTCCATTAAGGTTAAATGTTTCTGCATAACTTCAGGGAGGTTTTATCATAATCCTGTAAATAATTTTACAGTTCTATACCCCTTAACTCTTTTATAAGCTTTAAAGCATTGAGCAGGCATTCATGGATTGAAGGTATTTTTACTGCACAATAAATTGAAGTATCTCATTATCCACTTAGCTTTTAAGTGCAAACAATAAATGATCAGGAAAACCACCTGAACACTGAAATTCTAAATGGACAGGAATGATAATAAAGCTGCTTTTATACTGAGTTAATGCTAGCACTTCAGCAAGTGAGGTGCTAAACAGAAGAAAAAAGCCCAACCACAGATTATTATTGCTTAGTGAAAAAAAGGTTCTTATAAATATATATATTATATCTATATATGTACATATAAACTCCAAATATTACTTTCATGAGAAAATATGCAATGATTTGATTGAGGTACATTGTAAGAAAACTGACGGCTCTTTCTGCTGAAGTGGCACTCCTTTAGATAAAGATGAACCTAACTAGATTTATATGAAGGGATATAATTCCTGGGATTTTAACCACTTACACTTTGATTCATTACATTCAATTCTTATGAAAACTTACATTTAACAGCAGCAACAAAAGAATGTTTTTATCACACTGCACAGTTTCTCGAAGTTATAAGTTTCCCCACCAATCTTCCAAGTGATTATTTAAATTCTTTTCAGTGGAAGACACCAAAAATTAGACTCACAACACAAGCAACTAGGTACTTTTAGTGAACACTAGTAGATAGTCAGTGAAAAGTAAATTGTAACACTTCACTATTGAAGTATTGAAAGCTAAGTCACGAAAATATAGGACTGTCTGCTCTATTCTAATAATTTTGTGAACATATATTATTCAATATTATTTTAAAGATTATAGTGTAAAGATAAGACTTACTGGTGAGTCAGTTAATTTGTTTTTCTAGCAGAGGAAATTTTTGTACTGAGCACAGAAAATTTTGTGGAAAAAATTCATAATCTGACTAATTTCAAATATTCTCAAACAGTCCATATGATTGTTTTCACGATGTTGACAACAACTTTAGACCCAGGGAATTATAGTAGTCTAAGACAAAAATTCATCATAAAAATTGTAAAATTCCCTTCAGTGCCAGAAGTTCAGTACTAAATTAGAAAGATCACAGAGAATCACTGTGCTACTTTCATTTATTTATTTATTTATCAACAAGAGTAGACAGAATTTGTAGGTGGTCCTAAATTACTGGCATACAGAATAATACAAATCTCTTAGGACTTACATTATTGAATTGCTTGAAATGGTTCCAAAGGCTTTTGAATCAAATTGAATTATGGTCTTGTCTAGCTAATAGTTGATGAAAAGCTAATATTTCCTTTTATTAAAAATGTGTATTGTGCCTTACTGAACTTTGAACATTCTAGCACATGTTTTCCTAACAATGAATCACAAAGTTATTTACCACCACATGCACATCTAAACTCCTTTTTCTTTTTTTTTGGTAATAAAAGAGTTAAAACAATTTAGAATAATAACACAAATGATATTACACAATGAAATGAAAATGAGATAGAAGAAGTTTTACATTTTTTTTCTGATCATTTCAGTGTGATATGCTTCTGATTAATACGATAAATACCTAGAAGAGCATGAGTATAGCAACAGATATTTCTATCAGCTAAATGAGATGATAAGCCTGTGAAAATGAAGAGTTTTGCAAAATGTACATGAAGTGATGCATCTAATCAAGCCCTAGAAGGATCTTTTTCCTCCTGTGGTCTGCAACAAGGTAAGAATTTTAAATGGTGAACCTTCTAAATTGCAGAGAGCAAAAGAGAACCTTTATCATTTTAGAAATATTCACAGTCCCATGAACTCTTTAGCTTAATCCTTTGGCTAAGTTGGTATTTTCAAGAAACTAACAAATAACAGTTTCCATTCATTAAGCTGGAAAATCGTTAAACTTCTTTTTTTAGGGTGAAATAAAGTCTTCTAAGTTTTGAAAAAGAGCGTATTGTTTAGCTTCTGTTGAGAGAGAAAATCCCAGATTTTTAAGGTCGTGTCATTTTTGTATTTCTTGACTTAGAATAATTTTTCTATGAATATTTGGTTCTTATAGTTTTAGTGTTTCTTCCACAAAGTTGTTCTTGAATCTTCATTCAACAAATGCCAAATATCTGAATTTTCTAACATATTGTCTCAAAGACTAATAAGCTGAACTATGGCTCTATATGTCAATATAATTTTTTGCTAAGGTGTTATTGACTATAAACTATTTCTTTATCTTAATAGAGAAACACTTAACCCATATTTTTATTTTGTCCCAGATAAAACACACGATGGGCAAAAGCTAACAAGGAATTGCCAAATTGCATAAACTCTGCTGATGTGACAGAAACGTAACGGGGAAATGATGGGTACTGTCCTCAGAAGAAAGATGGGGAAGTGTGAAATCTTGTGGAGGCAGGGTGGTCTCGCTTCACTAAAAATTGCAACCGTACCAAACTCATCAAAA
>JAUBNY010000237.1:709051-720198 GCA_032275445.1 Crypturellus soui
GTCAATAAAAACATACAATCCAGTTAGCCTGTGTTTTCACTTAGTGAAATTAAACTGCTATGTTTGAGCTTCTCTTCCTTAATCTCTAGTCCCATAATTACTTAGTGTCCCTGTGTTTATTCTCTACTGTAGAAGGGCCCTTCCATTTTGTTGGGGATGTGATTATGCCTAAGCAAACAACTGGTTAGAAGAGTGATCATTAATTGATTGCTAAAGAAGACTGGTCTTTGAGCCCATATTGAAGTATAAAAAAAATACTGTGTGCCTAGGAGATCTTCAGCACAACTACCTGTAGCCCCAAGAAAAATCTTTTTCTTTCCTAAACCAGGTTCCAATTATGTTACCTCTTCTTCTTGTGTAAATATTGTCCTTGTCGATATTATTGTTCTTGTGGGAAGTCATTCCTTATCTTTTGAGTTCTGGATTCTTGTGATTCTACAGACCCTTGCCATAATCCTGATCAGCTATCTTTTTTTTTTCCAGAATGAAGAAAACATTACAGTACGAGCATTACACGATTTACTCAATTCTTTCTTAAATGGAAGTGGTTCCAGACCTTTCACCATCATGCTTACATTTCTCTGAATTTCTTCCAGTTCTGTGATATGCTCCTTCATACGGGAGAACTAGAACTAGAGGTGTCCATTTATAATGTCCATCTGGATACAGCCTGTGATTTGTCACAAAACACACATGCTCTGGGGAATGCTCAGTTTTCATCTAAAAGTTTGTTAACCATCTCCAGCAGCTTATGTGCTGTAATAGCCATAACAGATACCACTAATCAAAGGTGCCTTTGCATCAACATATCATCCTCTTAACTTAAGGTAGCAATCCTACTGAGTTTTGTATCTATTCATTTCTTCCATTTCTTCCTTTCTTTTACTTTCTGTCTGTCTGTCTGTGTGCCTGCCTGCCTTTTTGAGTTTCTTGAGCTATAGGAATTTTGAATTTCTTCAGCCAGTCTAATTTATAGCTCTTGGGAATAGCCATATAATTGACCTTCTTGCTTCTTCTCTTGACCTTCACTGGGATCATATTTAATCTTTTTTTCTGTTTATATATATGGTACTTTTTAAATAAAACTAACACATATTCTTTTGTCATTCATGAGAAAAAAAATGCAATTCTGGAGAAGGTAATATTTTGACCATTGTGAGTGTTTCGCAATTCACTTAATTAGTGGTCAGTTTTCACTTTGGACCTTCCTCCATTCTTATTAAATTTGTCCCCCTAATGTTCTTGTGTTCAGTGACCTTGTCTTCACAGTGTGTTGATGGGCTGCCTGTATTCTTCCTGGTGTACATGTTTTGACAACCCTGGTGATATTAATTGGTCTCTCAGGAGCTTTGTGTAATGAATCTGTCTCACCAGTGATCAGAAGCACATATGAACTCTCTGCCTTCCTTATCTCCTCTGTTTAGCAAAACCATAGAAAAGAGAGGCATGCAAGGAGACATGGCAGAGAATATCTTTTTTTCTTTTTTTTTTCTTTTTTTTTCTTGCCTTCCTTCACCTTTTACTATTTGGAATGTAAGAAAAGAATGATCATGTTCACGGAGGGTTGCATGACCTCTTCATGTCTTTTTTAAGTTCTTAAGTTCTGGAAAAGAACTAAAAGTTCTCTGAGAAAAAGTACAGGTCCTTCGAAGCACTATATGCTATCTCCACTACATACTGTCCGTCCAGTATAGAAGCAAATTCAGTTACCCATCAGATCTCCTGCTTAAAGGAAATTAAAAGAGATTTCCTACCTCTAAATCAATGTAAACATCTGAGCAGCTGAAATACATTGCACATTTTTTTCTAGATGAAGTTGGAGAACTTCATTTTAAGCTCTGTAAGTCGTATTGCACAGACAAGAGATTTTTTTAAGAGATCTTGGCATAATGTAACACCAAGGAATCCAACCAAATCTTCCTATGTAGGACAGCTGGTAACTGTCTGGTGGTGAGAGGAATATCTATTGTAACAGTCTTTGCAGTGGCATCCTCAGGTCAACAAAAATTGCTTGAATCACTCTTCTCTGTTCTTATAACCCTGGTAGCGATGGTTTTGTGCGTCCAACTTCACACATGCATAATTAGTTTCTGTTTATTCACCATAACTATGTGCAAAACATCTACTAATATCTTAACTACATACAAAAGACTGTCTTGCATGTCTGTTTCTTCAAGGACAATTTCTATGACTATTTACAATTGTATTATCTATGTACAAACCGATCATATCCATCTGGTTCCCCACATATTTAACCTCCCTGAGTATGGGCACTCTTATGTCACTCAGTGACCCCTTACTTATATCCCTCTTTCCTTGTACAAAGATCAGAGTTGCATTCTCTCTCAATATCATAATTTCCAATTTCTCCTCCTCCGCTTTTATCCCTAATATGTTGTCTTAATCTCTTCTGTATTACACTTCATATCATCAGGGTCTTAAAGTCATCTTAGCAATAAGCAGAATTCTTCTAGTGACATGAAATTCCTGTCTGGTTTCTTAATTAATCCCATAAGGGATCTTATTACAGAGACAAAAGAGGGGGAAGAAAAAGACTGAATCTAGATTCGCCTCTTATGATTCTGTGTTCAGGAACAGGTTTGGGGGAGCAGTAAAAGTAAATAAAGCAGTCATTTTCATGACTAAAAAGAAAAAAAAAAACAATGACTATCATGTGACTGGAGACGGTAGCTTCTGAGTCTGAAGGAAATCTGTTAACACTCACAACTCTGTGGAGATACATAAAATGACCATTTGTAACAGTGAGAATTCAGGGATTCCTGTTTCATTTCTCTTCTGGAAGAAATCAGTTTATTTCTACTGATTATAAAAGAAGCTTCTGAAGATTTTTTTCTCTTATTTAGAATTAGGTTTTTTTGAATGCTCTCCTTTTACTTTCTTAACATCACAGAATATCATGTGGGTGATGTGATGTGTTAAGACCAGTATTTAACAAAGACCCTATGTGTCAGTAGATTTTTCCTGAGTTTTACTACTGGAGTAGCAAGTATTACTTTCCAGGACTGACTTGCAGAAATGTTCTGAGAATACACTGAGAAAGTAAGCTGGATGAGCAATTTTCTATTAAAAATGCTGTCTAGCTATATAGAGATATGTTTTAATAAAATGTTCTCTGTACTTACAGCAATTTACACAATTGTAAACATACAAAACATCTTTCTATGTAACAATTATATTTTCCCTGAAATTACATCTCCACAATTACAAATTACATCTCTGAAGGTATTGTCACCTTCAGTAAAATATGCAATACAAGAAACTCAGGTCCCATCAAATTCTATAGCAGCTTTATCATTTACACCAATGAATCATAGAATCATAGAATTATGGTTGGAAAAGGTCTTCAAGATCATTGAAGGGACTGTAAGTCTCTCAACACCATATCTGTTAAACTGTGTTCCGAAGTGCCTCAGCAAACGTTTCTGGTGACTCCATTACTTCCCTGGGCAGCCTGTTCCAATACTGGACTACTCTTTCCTTGTAGAAAAACACCCTGAACCTCCCCTGGCATAGCTTGTGGCCATTTCCTCTTGCCCTGTTGATAGGTATTCTGGAGATCGACCTCTGCCTGTAATAATCGACCTCACTACAACCTCCTTTCAGGTAAGTGATAAGGTCACTATGATAAGGTAGTGATAATGTTTCAGAGAGTGATAAGGTCTTCCCTGAGCCTCCTCTTCTCCGCACTAAATAACCCCAGCTCCCTCAGACACTTCTCATAAGGTCTGTGCTCCAGCCCCTTCACCAGCTTTGTTGCCTTTCTTTGGACATGCTCCAACACCTCAAAGTCACACAGTGTCAACTGAACACAGTATTTGAGGTGTGGCCTCATCAGTGCCAAGTACTGAGGATGAGAACTGAATGAGAGCTGAATTATATCATATAGAAAAGTGTTTTCAGAGCAATAGGTTTCTTTCTTCTATCATATTGTGTGCTATTGCTATGCATGGTTAAATGTTTGATGTATTCCACCAGATGGTTGGATGTATTGCTGTCAGGAGTACAGAGTTGCATTTTGTACCTATTTTTTTTTTTAAGTGAACATCTGCACTGCAGCAAGAAAGGGACAGGATACATCTGAAAAAAATGTATTCTAAAACGCAGACCTCAACTATTTTTGCTGTTGTAGCATTAAAATTTGCTTCAATTTTGGCATATAGCTTATACAACTTGTAAATGTAGAAGAAGCACACTTCTTTCAGGAAAACAGACTCAATGGGATTGCTCATTGGTTAACTATATAAATGGGAACAAAGTTAGAAATTAGCAGTTTCAAATTCTCTTTTCTACTTCTGTAACTCAAGAATGAGCCTTTGGCAGAAAAAATACAAAAGCCATATGGTTAAGAAAAGCAGCAACTGCATGTAAGTAAAGATATTATTCAGCATAAAATCACAAGGCCTTTCAGCACACAAATTTAATGTGCACATGCAGCAATCTTTTTGACACCATAAAGCTTCAAAGGATCCATTACTGTCTTCTAGTTTACAATCTGCACACTAACAGGTTTCATGATAGACAGAGCTATTACACATTCTATTGTGCCAGCTTTATGACTTCTGAAAGAAAAATTAAACAAAAGATGTGAAATAGAAAAGTAGGTATTAAGATGTAACAAACTTGTTTAAAATATTACAGTATAGGCAGTATATTATATAATACAAGACAATGAATATGTCATTCAAATAAAGAATCAAACCAAAATAATACTTCAGATTCAGTCCCTTATAATTGTGATTGAAATCACTGCTGCTGGCAAATTTTCTTGTAAATCAGCTTGGAAGCTAGCATTACTGAAGTACTTCTGGAAAGCAGAAAAATGACTTTTCCAAAAATCCTCTTTTTGGAGAATATTTCTGAGGATAAGGAATGATCATTCATACCTTTTTTTATACCAGTTTCTTCAGAGCTCTTTCTGAATCCTATGAGTGGCTGAATCATGCTGCCAGGAAACATATATTTTGATTTTAGCATTAATTTAGTATTGCTTTACTTACTTAAGCAGACAGCAAAATAAGTAAAGTAACACTTGGTAGTAATCCACCAAAGTAGGCAGATTACTGCCATGTTAAAGACTTTATATAAGTACTTCATATTAAGGGCTTTTCTACATGGCAACTCAAGACCAAATTCTGACTCCATGTAGCAGATCAGAGAATTCAATGACTGAAAATATAGGCAACTAATTCCATTTGAGATTCCTTCAGGAATCCCACTTGGCTTCTGGATGTCAATGTAGAAGGATAGGGTGCTCTAGGTCATATCTTTCACAGTCACAGGAAAGTCTTTTCTATCATAGAGGCTCTCAAATGGCAATAGATGCCAATGTTTCAGCAAGTGTATATAAAAAATAAAATAAAAAGTCTTTTAACTAGCTGAATTTACATCATCATCAGGGCTGAATTTACATATTCAGATAACTGACCTCAGGGACCAGGTATCTTGCTGCCATTCTCCCTATTCCCAGATTGTGTGAAGAAAAAAGTAGCTTGCCTTTTTCCATCCCACAAAGAGTGCTGAAAGTTACCTCAGTAAAAATCTAAAGAAAGTAGGATTCATCCAAGGAGTGTAACATAACTTGTACATAACATAATCTATCATGTTTGCCCATGCAGCACAGAACCATGACCTACTGTAACAAGTTACTATAGTGCTCAGTAGGTACTGGCACAAGGTACACTCCAAAGTACACTAGTTACAGATCTGGATTAGTTTACTCATTTTCAAACTACACTACCCATCACTTTGTTATTTTTTGAATGACATGTATTTTCCAAAGGAGGAAAATCTTTTCATATTTTAATCCTTTAATCACTCTCAAAAGCAAGATGCTGGCAAAACTTCATGAATGGCATGATTTTATAAATTTTGCACAGATGTTCTTAAAATTAATGGAATCTTTAAAATTGCACTTATTTGAATGTCAATATCAAAGGATATTGACTTTAATTACAAAACTCAACTGAATACTGACGAAGGTGTCTTTATTGCTGGCTGAATACAATCTATAGAGCTATAGAACTTTTGTAATACTGGAGCAAAACTATAGAGCTTTTGGAATACTGACAGATCACAGTATCATAAAATCCTTTATTTCTTTATAATAATTGTGGGGAAGGCAAAAAAGCACCATATTTAGAAAACAAACAAATAAACAAAAAGTTTGTGCAAGAACTGCCTTAAAATGATTGGACCTTAACAGAAACAGCTGTTTCAGTCCAAGTATCATCTCAGCAGGCTTTGGGCTGGGTGCCAGCTGGATGAGTGACATGAACAGGTCAAGCATGACATTTGCTAATAGATCATTTAGGGTCTCCTTTTAATTTGTCTGAATATTAAACCTCTTGTCCCATTTAATAGTAGCATATATTTTCGCATAGTATTCTTTAAGAAGCGGGCCCTCAACTTCAAACTGTCAGAACAGTGAAATCCCTTATTGTTACAATGCTTCTGGCATCTCTTCCCTCTTCCCTTTACTCCTTCCCTCCCTGTTTCTCTTTTTGATTCTTTCCCTGTAACTCTTCCTTCTTATCCCTTCTTTCTGCTCTTCCTATCCTTCTTCCCTTACAGACGTCCTTCCTTCTCTACAATTCTCCATTCCTCCCTCCTTCCATCCCCTTTCCCCTCCTTGAGTTTCTTCTTCCCTCATTCTGTCTTTCATTCCTTCCTGCCTCTGTTGTTAATCTTATTTGCAGTGAGTCACTCACAACTCCATAATCTTCCTGCCCATTTGCCTTTTTCAAATTAAGTTGCCATTATTGGTTTGCTCCTGTGGTGGTGTTGGAAGGTGGCACATTTAAAATATTTATGATCTTTGTGTTATATGTTAATTTGCTGACAATTTCTTATCATCCCCTGAAGCACACTATTTTCAAACCTGCAGAAGAACAATTCATAGTAAGATCTTAGCTGTCTTATTGGGCAGAGATGATGGTTAGAGGAGGAATGGTACTGTGCAACAGGATCCATTAAGACACACAGCAGTTAAGAGAGTCACTTCCCTCCAGTGGCTGGCTTGAACAACAATAATACACACAGAATGCTTAATAAAGAAAGAAAGAAAGAAAGAAAAATTAGGAAGTCCAAAATGATTGGTAAGTTACCATAAATATGCCAAAACTTGTTTTCTGGATATTTGAACACTGATCCCGTATACTAGATAATTTATATTGATCATATTTATCTTATTTACTCTGTAAGCATTTTGTTCCATTTTTTGTTTGTTCTTTTTAGCATGTTTTAAGAAACTTCACATAGTGCCGTGATTATATAAAAATTGCTTTAGTTCCCATTGTCATGAGTAGGAGGTATGTTTTAATACTTCAAAGGAAAATCCAAGCCTAACTGCTTACTTTTCTTATCTCTGGAACATTTCTAATTCAAGCACACAATATAAAAAGAAATTCTTTCTCCTGTTTTCATCAAAAGCTGAATGTTTTATTTTACCATTGTGTTAATGATTATGTCTCATGGCTCGTTTGTTCACAGTAATAGAGTTTTACTCTTGACTGGTAAGGAATCCAAAATCATTTAGTCTGTGGGCCTGCAAAATGATTTCTTTTCTTTTTTTTTTTCATTTCCCTTGTAATTTGAATACATATTCTATTGCATATTTATTTCACTGTTATAAACATAGAAGCAATTCAGCTGTAGTGATCAGCCTTTAGAAAGTGACACTATTAACGACTTCATGATATGTTTGATGACCTAACATCTATCTGGTCTAATTTAAAATATAATAATCCTATTAAAAAAACAGCAAAATATTACAATACAAGTTTATATATACAAGTTTATCATATCTGTGTAGAAGTAGCATATACAATGCATTAGGAAATCTAGAATTGGCATTTAGAAATTCAAGTGATTCTTCTAAATATCGTGTCCCAGGGAAGATGCCTCCTCACTTGGATTCTGTAGGGAATTGAGGAAGAGACTGCAAAGACTAGTGCAAGGAAAAAATATTAAATGCTACAGCGTGGATTATGCCAAGATATGCTCTGGGTTTTATATCAAAGACTATAGGAAGTCCCATGTCCTGGAGCTATGAGAGTTAGGTCTGAAGCAAGACAAAACAAGAAGGAAACAAGACATTAGAATTATGGAAGACTGGGAATAATGGGTTGTAGTTAAAAAGAAACTTTGACTGCTGGGATGGTGAAACCTGTCTCTGGGGAGAAACGTCCTGCACATCAGTGTTTGCTAAATAGTAAAGAGGAGATGAATCAGGTCATTGTAAACTGGGAGTGAAATAAGAGAAAGCTAAAATAAATTACAAAAATACAAAAAAACTCCTACCGGTTTTTCATTCATGAGCATCCTCCTCTATGCAGTGTGAGAAGGGGGAAGATGTCAGAGACTGGATGTTTTCTTGATTAGATATTTGGTTACACAGTGCAGCAGACTAGGGAATATGAGGAAAATGAGTGTCGGACTGCACTAGAGTCCTTAGTCTTCTCCTTCATCCATGGTAAAGGTGGTGAAAAGCATGAAAAAACAGACAAACCATGGTGCATTAACAATGTTTTTTCACTTATCATGCAAGAGATAGGGACTATTACCTACAAGCAGTAAAATAGATTTCCTTCTTCTGCTAGCCATTACAGAAGCAGGATGCTGAGCTATGGGATGACCATTCTTGTGGTTTTTTTGGTCATGTGGTATTATTTACAGAATGTGTTTAATCTGAGGACTTAGAATTCAAAGAATGTTGCTTTGTTTTGCAATATAGAGCATGGAAAAAAAATCACAATATAATTCTTTCTCTGTTGTAGCTATACACAGAGTCACAGCAGTCTACAACTGTCAGACTTTTATACACATTTAACATGGACAAATAAGCTCTACAAGGATTTAGGGTAAAGTTCTAACTTTCTTTCAAAACTCTGAGGATTTATGCAAAGAGCTTTGCATAGCAGTTTGTATAATGCAGATATAGTAAACTGCTGAGCAGTGCCTTAGTTTATCAACTACAGTTATTTTTTTTAAATAAACTGTTAATTTAAGTAATTTTGCTTAAGCAGCTGTAGAACATCTTTTACAGATAAACTTTATACTGTCTGCTTAAACAGATATCACAAAAATTTCAAGCAATATTAAATTCAAGGTACTGTACTTCATTTTATTAAAAAAACACACAAAGCTCTTTCATCTCCTGTATACCGGTCAAATTATGATTCAATTAATCAAATAACTTAGTATAATATTTAATTTTTGTTTTTCAGATATTTCTCTCTTACTGACACAAAAACAATAGGGACTTTTCCAAAAAAGAAAATACCAGTCTTCTCAGTGTTTCCATTTGTGCTGTCATGTGTTACATTAATTTTTGCTCAGAGGGAAAAGAACTCTATGATGATTAAATAAATATTTTTTTCTGGGAACCTTTCTGTTTCCACATTTCTTGCCTATCTTTGCCTTTTTTAAAAAATATTCTCCCATATTGTTTGTTTTTAGTTCTTTCCAAACTTCTTTTGCTTACATTTTTTTAGCCTTTGCTAGCTATCTTTTCTCACTTCATTTCCTTCTAGCTATGCCTTTTTTTTTTGATACCACCATGATTTTGTTCTGTTCTATCGCTCTACCATTGAGAACATTTTATTCCCAGGCCTGAATGATCCTGAGGTCTTGTTTTCTTGCTGAGAAGTAAATTTCTGTCTGTAAATTTCTTCTTTCTTGAATTCCCCATTTAAAATCTGAGATTAAGCTCAAATTTTACATTTTACCTTTCTACCTTCACACATTGTTCCTTACTCTGTTATTGGCACTTGCAATGCAACCATGAGCATTGGTATGTAAAATCAATAGCAGTAACAAAATTACTAATGTGTTATAGATTTACTTATCAGTAACATTGGCATTTAGCTGGTTTCTCCTTCTCTGTTTTTTCCACATGTATCCCTGGTCTTTACTTTGCACAGTTCCCATCCAATGTAACTTAATGTGTGCCTTTTTTCTTTTTTTTTGTTTTTTTTTCTAAAACAGTATATTCCACCTGAATGTAAGGAACAAATACACATACAGAAAAGTTTAAGTCTGACTCCCACAAATTTATCTATCTCAACATCTTTCTAAGAGATGGATTCTTCTTACATATGTCCAGATGATAGGAAATCATAAGCAATATGAAAGAAAAAAAATCAGGAAAATCAAAGACAGTCAGGTAAGATAAAAGTGCAAGTATATATTGAAAGAGTGAGAAGAAGAAGAGAAGCCTTCTGATTTTATCCAGGCTTCCCTCAGGACTGAATTCCAGAACTGAAAGCAGTTGTCCCATATGAAAAAAAGATTTTGTGGAGATTTGCAATCTATTATATTTGATCCTGTCCTTTTCTAAGGAATCTGACAGTCATGACTGCATTAGTGCCCTGCATAAGGGAACAGAAGCTTACTTTTCCAATATAACATTATTTGATAGCTTAGAGAAAGATATGAAGCTTCAGAGAGCAATTGTTGTTTAATAAGGATATGACATAATATATAGTTACCTACTTTAGAGTTAAAGACATTCTTAAGTCCATATTCATTTGATCATTAATACTGTAAGACAAAAACACATCTCAAAAAAGTGTTCCCTTTGGAATTTTGAAATGTTTCCATCAAGTTCTTTTTTTCCTGTATTTGAGTAAATGCCTATAAAACTTGCCTCTTCCTGTCTCTTTGCTAAGATCCCACTACTGAAAATTCTCCAACTAGGTCAGCATCTAGTTTGGATCCATCAGTCACTTTGCAAATTTTAGTTCTCAAGAAGCTTATTGTTAACTTTATTTTTTTAATTATAATTAAGGTTGAATTAGAGCAAGTTTCCAAATTAAATAAAAGTTTATAAATCTTTTTGCATTCTTTACAATTTGACAAATTTCCCTGAACACCAATACCTTCTCATGCTAGAATATGTCCTACATTCTTTATTCACTGTGCAATGTACAGAATTCATTATATACTGCATGGAAATGAAAAGAGATCTACCAAAGATTAGTAGACCTTTTGAAATGCTAGCAGGGATTTAAATTATACAAGCAAAAGTGGATTAATTCAGTTCTTGTTAAAAGCTTTATTTTCTTCATTTCTTTCTTTTTATTTTTTTATTTCTCCAGTTCATTCTTTCCTGATAGAATTTCTTAAGA
>JAUBNY010000237.1:732285-742401 GCA_032275445.1 Crypturellus soui
TTTCCTTTCCTTTCCTTTCCTTTCCTTTCCTTTCCTTTCCTTTCCTTTCCTTTCCTTTCCTTTCCTTTCCTTACCTTTCCTTTCCTTTCCTTTCCTTTCCTTTCCTTTCCTTTCCTTTCCTTTCCTTTCCTTTCCTTTTTCATTTTTACATCCTTTTGGAACAGATTTAGATTAACAGAAATATAAGTGACATGTCTCTTAAAACAACATGTAAGTTTCACATTTAAAATTGTATAAATGGTTGGAAAGTATTAATCGTTTTGCCAACTGGGACTAATCTTACTGAACTGCAATAAGGTCAATTAACCCTGATATGATATTGCTTTGCATAGTTTGAGAATCTCTATAGGAATGTTGTTTTGATTCTTCTGACTTCAGTGTTCACCAAAATCTATCTTTCTGCAGATTCTGGCCTCTAAGCTTCAGATGATTGTTTTTCTAATGTCTTTCAAGACAGACCTGAAGATCCACCTAGGCAAGAAGCCTAACTTCTGGAAGTTTAAAGTTTAGTGAAATGAACATATCACTGGTTCCCAAGGAATGGAAAAGCATGTAAATCCATGAAACTGGTATTCTGGTTTATATAAACCCTTATCCTGGTTTATATAAACCCTCTCTGAAATAACAAAACAACAAGTATTCTGATGAGTAACAGGTAGATCACTCTCAAAAGCTGCAGCTGCTAAAGACTTGGTGATTAACAGCAATAGTCTCCTTGCTGATCTAAGCAAATTACATCTTCAATTAAGAAGCTGTCCAATAATTCTGTGTGTCTTCCTTTGATTCATCTATTACTGGAACATGCAGGTGAAAGGAAATAGGGAAAGGATACCAGATTGCCATAAAAATGAACATTATTTACCTAAATGAAGTGGTTTTAGTGACTGAATCTGCAAAAGGATGGAGGATGTTGAACAAAACAGGTATAGAAATAGGACAGACCTACACTTTCCACAGAAAGTAGCTCCATACCAAGGCTCCATCCCACCCATTGCAACAGAGTTCACAATCCTGGAAATCACGGCAGTTGAGCTAAAATACTTTTGTAGCCACTTAGGGCACCTGTAGTGTAAGGCATGTTCTTAACAAATCTGCCTCGCAGCGCTCCATAGCCTTCTTATAAGAAGAATTTCCTCTTCCTCTAGAGCAAGGTTTGAAAAGATGAAAAAAAAAATCCTTTGATGCTTTGGTCTGCATGGTTGGTATAAACATGATGCATGGAGGGGAATATCTTTTTATGAATGTGTGTAATTCTTACTAATAATTAATAGAATGCTGTATTTTATTTGAAGGAAAACATATTGGTATTGGTATTGCCTCATTTCTAGCATTTACATCTACATATAACTTGCAAGGTTAGTTTTTGTATCCTTGTCACAGAGAAAGGTCATAAACAGGATTCTTCTAAGCAATTTGACTTAATCAATTACACTGTTTCATTTAAGCCTTATATAAGTAAATTATTGGCTTTTAAGGCTATTTTGTCTTGTTTTGTTTTGCTGAAAAACTGGAGAAAAGTATTTTTTTTTCCTTTTGAAAAGATAAAAAAAAACAGGCTTTAATAGAGTTTGTGCTTATCTTAACTGAAATGCTTATATATATAATGGGGAAAGTAATATTTCATTTATTCTATAAAATCTCAGCCCACATGTCTTGAGCTTGTAATGAAATCCTGTGCTATATTGTCTATTACAGACAACAATCCATTTTAATTAGATAAATCTCAAGTCCTGCTTACAGAACTCAATAATAAATTAATTATTGATTGCAGTAGCGAAGAAAGCATGTCCTAAATTGTCTGTAATTCCAGGAGATTTAATGGAAATTATGATCATGTGTTTTCATCTCATTGCTATACCTTGTTCAAGTATTTTTTATTTGTAGGATCATAGTTGTTCATGCACCTGTGTCAGTGTATGAGGGGGCACATATAATTTTCACTGATCTTTTCTGTGCTTCCAAATGGTTAAATTTAATGTAAATAATGCTGATTCTTTTTTGAACTCACCACTGAATTGAGATCAGTATTGTCACCTAACTTGAATGAATCAGAAATATTCAGAAGATCTTTTGCACTTTCGGTATCTACAAAATTACAGGGAATCTATTTACATACAGTCACTAAAGAAAGATTTCTTTGTAAGGCTAATTGCATATTGTTATGAAAATTATATTTTTTCCTTGGTACCATGTCAAAGGGTCTACTGTTAACAATACTCACCTAATTTCAGCTGAGCCATGGCTTTGCTCTAGTGCTTGTATATGTACAATACAGTATATGTACAGTACTTGTATATGACAGAGAGTTTAGCAAGACTGGAAGGTTATTTACACACAGTCCAGTGGAAAATCCACAGAACAACAACAACATAACATTTTCAAATATAAACATTGCTTTTTTAAATGGGTCACACAATAACATCTTTCTGACCATCTATCTAGAATATCTCAAATCTGAAGAACAACATAAGAACATCAGTTTGTCTTACGGAGTCTGAGTGAAACAGTTCTAATGTATACTTAAAACAGTTACCAAAAAAATCAAAATTTCAAAGAATAATTTCACAGGAATATTTCTAGTACAATGCTGATACCATTTCAATTTTGTAAGTTAAGTGGTACTTCTTTCAGAAGAAAGCATGATTCAACATCGTGACACAATGGCAAAAGCACTGGTTTACCTTATATATTACGCAAACCAATGTAGCTCACAACTCAGCTAAAGGATGCTCAAAAAACCCCTCCAAAAACAGTCTTTATGGGCATTAGATTTCTATATTTTACCTCTTTGTTCTCTCCTCCTCCTCCTCTCCACTGCCCCAAATTCCTTTTCTAATTATTATGTTCCCATTATTTTACTAGAAGGCAAACCAAGAGGTACATACTGATTTTTTTTTCTATTTTATTTCTATTCCATTTCTATTCTATTTTTTCATTGTGGTTTTAATTCTAATAGAATTCCCAGGGAGAGAGGATGAGAGTACATTTATTTTAGACTAAACGACCCTCCAGTGTAAGTGTTTCAGGTAATCTCTGGATTTGTTTGTCTGTTTTTATTTAATATTTTCTGTATCCATTTGTGCACAATGTATTTGTGCATCAAATAGCACAGCATCTTTAGATTTTAGACAGCAGATAACCACAGACTAGTACAATCCCATTAAAATCAATAGTTACTCCTAATTTACATTCCCTGAGTCAGATCTATTTGCAACTGATGCTGAGAGTAACATCTTGTTTTTGAATACTACTTTTTACTTGCAGATCTCAAAGTGCTTTACAAATGAGATAATTATGTTCATAATCCCCATTTTGTGAAGAAAGCAATTGAAATTCAAGAGGTGAAGTAACTTGTTCAGCATCTCTTGAGTCTTTTGCATTTATTCTTTAGATTTCATTGCCTAATTATAATTTACTCACGGACAGTTAGAGGTCTCTGGTAAATCAAGCATGACTTTTAATATGTCATCTTTCAGCAGGTATTTAAAATCCTCCTATGTCCAGGCTATGAGTTGAGGGTTTTATACCTTGGAAACTACAGGCAATCTACTTACATATAGATCATGAGGACATTGTTAATTATACTGTTCAAAACAGGAGAGATCTCACCTTTTTGTTCAGGAGTCTGCAGATTTTCACTGTCCTGTCTATCTTTGCTATGAAATACAGGAAAGTAAAGAGTGATGCCCTAGAATTACACAGTCTTCCCACTCACTGCAGTTTACCCCTTCAAAAAACCTAAGGGCAGGGAATTCCCCATTCAATGTTCACAGGAATCTAATCATTTCCTTAATTTAACTGGAGCACACACTATCACATAAGCATTAAATTGCCTAATAGGAGACATGCTCCTCCCTCGCATGATAGAATAATGCAAAAATTTGAGAGAGAGAAAAAGGATACATATTCTCTTACCACAACTCTCATTTTGACATTGCCTCTTTAATGTCTCCACCAGAACTGCCAGGCAATACATTTTTTAAATAGCTTCTCTGTGTCTGAGCCTACATGAGTCAGATATAGTTTACCTTGTGTCAGAATGATTGTACTCTCATTTCTGACATTTCTGAGCAAGCATCAGGAAGACCTGAAATCTACTTGAACAAAGAATAAGAGAAATGATAAATGGGCCATGCAAAAGATACCCTAGGAAAAGAACTCAGTAGGGTATCTGATAGCTTTTTGCTCAGGGCAAGAGTACTTAAGTTTTTTCTTCAAATGTTTGTCACATCTGTTTTTTCCAGTATTTTTCCATCTCTTCATTGCAGTTTTTATTATGAAATCCAGTAGAGAACTGTGTATATATTTTTAAGCCAAGTCCAGAGAATGCAGGAAGAAAATCTATGAAAAATCATGAAAATGCCATGTTTTGTCAGCTCAAAGTAAAAGGATTTGATGGCACAAATTAGTCTGAGATTCACATTAGCATTGTACTTACAGACATTTTATCCAAATTGCTATTATAAAAAAGGTGCTATACAAATTGAAATTGTTTTTCTCCCATTCATGAAAGCAATAACACACTTCACTAAGCAAATTGAAACAGGAATATAAAGACCTCATGGCTGATTGAAGACTTCTGAACTCTTTTCTCCTGGGCCACATGCATATGTATATGCTTTCCTTTTGATATCTTAGTCTTTTTTTGGTAACTTAGTCTTACAGAGTATCTAAATTTTTAACCATATTATAGCATTAATAAGTAAACAATATCATCTTGACTTGAACATTACCTTAGGTGTTTTACAAATCTGACTATTCTTACCTAACATGATTTTTGGTTTTTGTATCTCCTGAGGAACCCTGCATAAGAAACATATAAATTTGCAAGTATTAGAAAGTTTAAATATCTCTGGAAAAGAGACTGTAGGATCATCTCAAAAGGATTTATTGCAGTTTCCTTCCCATCAAATTACAGAGGAAGTTTTGATCAGAGAGTAAATTGAAAGGTTTTGGTGTCATGGACCTGCAGACACTCCTGGCTTCCCCGCTGCATACCAGCTCCCCAGATATCTCCCACCCTGCCAGATTAATCTGTGTCTGTCAGACGTGCCCTGGGCTATGTTGTAGGTGTGCCCATCTGCAGTCCCAGCTTCTGGATAGAGCTTAGGCAGGTATTTCAGTCTTACTTCGAGCTCTGCCTCATCTTGTTCCTATAAGGACCCCAAAGGGCAACAGGACATAGTTTGTCCCTTTGTCTTGTTGGAAGGTTCTTGATGGACCCTGCCACCACCTGTGCTCAGCACGTTGAGATGCTGTGGGATGGTATCTCATTTCTCTCTGGTGGCCACCTTTGACTTCTGACACATTCTACCTAACGGAACAGCTTTGCTCTGCTGCTTCCTGAAACTCAGACACAAGTGGCTTATTCATACTACACAATTAGATTCTTTACCTCTGACTGGATTACACTGCTCTTTGATTTGGTGTGTTAGTGTGGAAATAGAATAAAAGTAGTTTACACAAAATGTCAGTCCATTATCTGATTGTCCAGCACTCTCATACTAGGAGACCAATGGCATACTTGCACTTTTGTAAACAGACCATGTATTTTTTCCTTTGAGTTCTTTATGAGCATAGAAGCATTTCAACTTCAAGAATCCCTGGAAGCTATGACTAGTTTGGTTTGGGAGGTTAGCAATAGCAGATTATGACTGTCTGGGTTATTATTAATTTAACAATAACTACCAAGGTCACACTGGAATCAAAAGTAAAATGTATCATGTGAGAAGTCTTTGTGTTCTAATATTTTCTTTTTATGATATCAGAAAAAGTGGTAAGACATTTTTCTATCTATCTGGTCTATGTTAAAAAAAAAAATGGAATTTGCATCAGGAATGCATTGAAGAAATAATAGACCATGTGAGACCTATGAGATCTGTGAGTATTCATCCTTTTCTATTATAATCTTGATTAGATTTTCCACCCTGTTAACTAGAAACATGGAGAGGTTGCACTTCTCTTGCCACTAAAGCAGAGGATTCTGTGTACTTTTGCCACTTTTCCTTAGTCCATTAAAATGTATTAATTAGGTTCTTTTCTGTTATGTATCTGCCAGTATAGGATATATCCCACTATCGGGAACATGTCATTGAAAAAACAGAAATATCTTTGCCGATTTTTCAGAAAAGAGAATTGTAGTGGCTCCAAGAAGTGAAAACCTGGTTTTGAGGTTTCTTTTTTTATGAGAACATCTACAGTACTTTGACAGGGTGGCAGGGTGCAATTTCATAGATGTAATATATATTTTTGTTCCTTGTTTGGGTGGCTGCAGCCACCATTGTTTGTGTAAGTGACAATAACAGTTTCCTGCCACTTACAGAGGAACTATCTGCTATCTATGGGATTGTGTGTCACTTTTTGCCCTGTAAAGGTTGTGTCAAACTTTAAATCACTTGAAATATAGTAGACAACTTGGTAGGTAACTTATCTAGCATCTGACAAATCATAGTTGTCCTAGTTAAGAGATTTCTTTGGAACTAATTAGCTTTTCTGGACTAAGTCATCTAAAGAACAGAGAATAAATGTTACAGGATATTGTACTTAGTGGCTATTATTTTCTATTCCCCCATTTTCTTCCCTAGGGCTAGTGCTAGAATCATGACTCAAATCATGGACATTTAAGCCATAGACATCATGGATTGTGTTGCTGTTGCTCTGGTGGTCTGATCCCTCCTGCTAAGTGAAAGGAGACAGAAAGTGTTTTAGGAAAATGATTTATGTTAGTCATATTTAATATGACTAACTGTTCTGGATGAGCTCGGGATTCAGCAATAATCACGCCAGAACAAGGTGACTACATTGAGCATTTATTCAGGTGAAAGCACATAAAAGCAGCAAAGTGTGGATAACTACTCATGAGGTGATACCTGCCGGCAGGTCACCTCTCTCCTCCCTGTCCTCTTTTATGCCCTGTGCATCCTGGCACGCAGGGTCAGTATGACCCAGCAGGCAGGCAGGGGGGCAAGCAAACTCCACCTTTAGTTGCGCAACTCTCCCCCAGGGTGCATAGGCGCGCGTGCTGGTCAGGGGTTCCAGTCCTCAATCTGAGGGTCCTGCCTTCCTCCTCTTCTTCCTCATTTCCCAGTGTTTGACCTCCAAAGATAGTGTGGAGGACGTCTGCGGTTAAGTTGGCTACGAGTCTGGTCGAGCGGCCGCCTTCAACAGGTTGTCGGAGGGGGCTGCCTCTGAACCGGGCTGAGCAGCTGCCTCCGTGCTCCTTATCGCTCAGCCTAGGCAGGCAAACACCTTCCCTCTCAAGGTCTGCCCTCTGCTTCCCACAGGAGATTTTTATGACTCTCCAGATCATAGAAATTTCCATCTCCAATACACTAACTAAGCCAAAGAAGACTTTTACAGATTTACCTAGGTTAAAATAGATTGACAGAAAAAAAAAAGAAAGAAAAAAAAAAAAGAAAGAGTATACCCTTAATAGAAATTTCTGAAATAATACATTAGCTTGAAATCACATTTCTTTGATGCTTTCTTTGATCCCTTATAATGGAGTTCCTGAATTAACCCATGACTCTGAAAATGTTAATTATTCTATTCACTTGATGGAGGTACCTGACAGCTAGTGCAGCATAAGATGAAGAAAAATCACTGATTTAAAAATAATGGCGATTCTACAGTTCCATTGATTATTTGCAATAATGCACCACTGTTAGGAACCTTAAATCAGAGCAGAAGGTAGAACATCATCCACTAAATCAGTATTATTTTAAAAGTATTTCATCTCCATACTGAGAATAAAGCACTTGACATTGCTCCTTATAGCAAAAAAATATATATATTGAATCTCTAATGTTTAAGTCCTGAATTTTCTCATTTTTCTGGCAAAGATTCAGGTTAGCTTCTGTTACCTTTTAATTATATACATCACAGCTTTCAGTCCCAGACTCCGGAATACAAGACTTAGAAGCTGATAGAAGTTATTCTATGTCAAGTAATTTACACGATAGGAAATTATTATCTTCAGCTTTTATCATACTTGAAACATGCTCATCAACATGATTTCATGGATATAGAGGGGAAATGCAAGATTCCAGACTCAGTGTATTCCAAACTGATACGGATATATAACAATATAGCAATCAGTCTCCAAAACAATGCTGCCTTAGACCTAAATGCGTACATTCTGGTACAGTGTGGACTTTCAGCTATCATTACACTTTAAATATCTCAGTCATTTCCTTTCTAGTAAAGCTCATCTTTGCTTAGGCCATGACCTCAGAAGCTGGATAACAATGCCAGTTCTTGTCATGTTTTTAAGACAGATCCATGTGTTTTGACTAGTCTGCTAATCCACCTTTATTACAAAATATGCTTTTATGCATTGTAAATTCTCTTTCTTTCTTTCCTTCTTTCTTTCCTTCTTTCCTTCCTTCCTTCCTTGTTTCTTTCTTAGAGAAAGAAAGAAAGAAAGAAAGAAAGAAAGAAAGAAAGAAAGAAAGAAAGAAAGAAAGAAAGGTCCACACTGTATTTCTAAGACTGAGAAGCAGCAGCAACAGGTCTGAAATCACTCCTCAGTTCCTCATTCCTTCTATCATATTTTGCATGCATCATAAGGATGGACATAAAAGTAGAGAAGAAATTAATCTGGACTGGAATATACAGAAGCATTTGGCTAAATGCTGTTTTCAGGCAATGTAAGACTAGGCAGGTTTCAAATATCTGCCAACTTAGATTTTGCAAAAGTACATAATCCACCATGTTCTGTGGATTTTCACAGGAATAGTTAACATTTACCACAATGATCATTTATAAATAAATCAAGACCTTGATCCAAAGAAGGGAGATTAGATTTTTCAGAGAAATATACACAAATAATTAATATTAAAAATAAACAATATATTGTCCTGACTTCTCATTCTTAGAAGAAATTAATGCAATGGAGATGATATTAAGGAAATAAATCCATCAAAATGTATAAAAAACATGGATAAAAAACATTGTGAGTGAAGTCTAAAGCAGGCACACCGTTTGTAAAATTTCGACCAAATTTATTGTCTTTTGTCAGAATAAATAACAATCCAAATTTTACAATGGGAAGAACTATGCTATGTATAGCCTTATTTAATAAAATCCTATAAATGTATTTAATGAGCAATAAGTTAGTTTTCCAAGTGTTACATTTTTAGTTACTATCAGACCTTACTATAAATTAATTCATATCTTTAAAGGAAAGATGAAGAAAGCGTATGTGGTAATCTCAATAGTATTAAAAAATAAGAAAATGTGAAGTGAGAATAAATTTAAAAATAGCATCAAGAGAACTTAAAAACAAAGATCCAGGTAAAGCTCTGAATATACAAGCTTCTTGTACCATCATCAAATCCATTTTGAAAAGTCATGGGAAAATATGTGCTTCTATAATGACCTCAGAGGCCTTCTGTTTTATATTCACAGCACAGTTCTTTTCAGATTACATATATTCAACCATTTTGAATAGTGATTTTAGAAGTATTTAAGCAAGTCTAATGCTTAGTATAAGAAGGTTAAAGAAGCCTGACTTTCAGTACTTTCTGTATGCAAATTATTTTATTTGAATAATAATGGAATAGTTAGTCTTATTTAAAGGATAATATGACCTGCTCAAGCAAGTAATTAAGTAAAAGGCACCTGAAAGCAACTAGAGCATGTTGTCCTAACTGGATTTCTTGCAGAAGAGGACTATAAGAACAATTAAGGAATGATGATACTATCTTCTGAGACAAACCTGGAAGTGTTGTAAATTTGGTTAGGAAAGAGGATGACATAGAGAACATTGAGGGAGCTGAGGAGAAAATAAGCACGAGGAGAGGGAAAATTTTATTACCAGATCTGAAGATAAAGAGAAGTATAGATGGATGAATAGGTTAAGTTAGTAATAAGCATATATTCTTTGTTAAACACATGAGTGTAAGGCTATTAAGACCAAGATTATTCTGTTCCAGTTTTCCAGGCAGGGAGAATGCATGTTTCATTTGAAACACATTCTCATGAACAAAAGTACATAGAAATTTTGTTTAAAATAATTAAATCTACTGCTTCCGCTGCTTTTAATCATAGAATCATAGAATCATAGAATGCCTAAGGTTGGAAGGGACCTCTAGAGGTCATCTAGTCCAACCCCCC
>JAUBNY010000237.1:742501-756572 GCA_032275445.1 Crypturellus soui
TAGTCATTTCCTATCCTCACTACCCCACTACCATACTCCCGCTGGACCCCATCTGACCTTGGCTGTGTGGTACTGTTGATTCCTTTCTGATTATAATACTAATACAAAAACCTTTTCAGTATTGACTATTTTCAAAGATTACTGTGCATATAGTCTTTGTCTTGCTCTTTAAATTAAAGTTCCTATTTAAGCATCCCTTTAAAATGTTTCACAATTTTGTGGTTCAAAATACTAGTTCTATTTTGCTTAATGTTTCAGATCTGTTTTGCTTGATGTTCCAGGCATTCCTCTATCTTGATGCTATTATTAATATTCTTTTTTTTTTTTTATGAATGGAAGTAAGTATAGAACTGTCACATAAATTTAAAACAGATACTCTCACACAAAAAGGTCTTTTAGCTAATTTAAATTTAGGCCTCCAGGGTGAAATGCTAGCTTCAGTGAAATAAATGACAAAAAGTAAAGAAAAACTCTTACATTTTTCCATATTATCTGTCCAGTTTAAATGGTAAATTTCTAAGGGCAATGAGTTCCTATTTTATATTAAACATGTACAAAGTAGTGAGCAATAGTGAGTGGAAAAAGTAAATATAGTAATATGCTCAGGGGTTTAGATGATAAAATGGTCACACTCCAGAGCACTTAAGCTAGAATTCACAAAGCTAAACAGTTCAGTGATTTTATTTAATCCCCATGACACTAATGCAGAAGTTAGAGAGACTGTTATTTTCAAAATAGCCCTGCTAGTAGAAAAGCAAGTTAGAGAACCTAGAATGAGAAAGGAATATAATGCTGATATTTGCTAAAAACAATTATTTTTATTTTTTTCCCAGCTACTCTGCTGAGAATTATAGCAGTCTTAGTCTTCAGTGCTTTCATATATACTAAAGATTTTACACAGGAAATCTCTAGCAATATTAATAACCAAAAATAAGCAAAAATAAAGAACCAGAAAACTACTACTACAAATAAAAGGAAATTAATTTAGAGAGAAGAGACCAGGGGATAAGAAAGAATTTCAGGGATCTAACAGGCAGTTTTCATTGGGAGTCATTCCCATGGTCCAGGTTTTACAGGTGAGCATTTACATATATGAAAATATAGGGCTAGGGAACAGCAGGGAAACTCAGATCGCGGGCTGTCACTTCTGTGAAGCATGGCTTCATGGGCCTCCCTTGAAATAGGAAAACGCATGGATCTGTTTGCAACTTTTTACATTATACTTAGTAGAATGTGTGAGGAATTGCAAACCTCAGAAAGGCTATATTTTTGCACAGTGTATACTCAGGCAATCCATACCACATTTAAATTATTGAAGATAATTCTTAAAAAAAAACTATACTCTTAGATAAACTGTATCCTTAAATGATCTGAACTATTTCATAGATATAGTTCAAGGATGTTGGAGGCAAGGAAATAAACTATGTGGAATCAGTAACACACAGAACAGAAGCAGAGAAGAGTGAGTGAGACTCATGGTGCTTTTGAGATAAATTTTTCCTCATATTACTGGAAGGTTATAATCAGCAGTGATTTAAAGTCAAATGTCATTTTACAGGAAGTCTTTGGATAATATGCCTAAAATATTGTACTGAAAGTCTAACGTGGAAAATGTCATAAGGTACATATAATATGAATGTGCTAAAATCTTTCAAAGCCTGATTATTTGGATGAATAGCTTACCTTTTGCAACAAGATTTCTTTCTCCCCTCAGATCATCGTACAAAATACATGATCCACAAATTACATCTGTATTATCTAGCAGCTGTAGTCAGACAACTTGATTTACCTCAAAAATTCTCCTCACTCCGAAGACTGAAATAAATCCCAAGTTTGTAGAGCTATATTGGCTAACATCTAATTTACAGCATTGTAAATAATGAGAAAGACATAACTGCAGTGTTCAGTTTGGTTCAGGTTGTTTGTGAGCAACACAAGTCTGAAGAGGAAGCAGCTTTTGAAAAGCTATCCAGTCTTCTGTCCAAGGTCATTGGAAGCAGTGAGAAAAGAAAAGCATATCATATTAGAAATTTAAATCCCCCCCACCTTTTTTTTTAAGAGTAGAAGTGAACCTGGCAGGAGAAGAACTCTACCCTATTGCTCAGGAAGTTCCCAGAGCACAGAGGAAGATAGAGAAATTGCTCTTGGGAAGGACATCCTTTTGTAGTGTTGTTCTCTACCTATCTATGAGCTCCCACAAGAAGAATGAAGATGCTGAGTCAGATGTATTTGAGACAAATGACCATTGTCCTGCTCTTAACCCCAAAAGGGTGGAGCCTGGTATCTACATACTGCTTCTCTACAACAGATTTGAGTCTAGGTATATCCAAATGTTCTTTTGTGTAGAATACAGGGAAGAGCAGATGCCATAAAGCATGCAACTATCATCTCTGGATAGTTTTTTTGTCATGTGTGTTGATTACATAGAAGACTAAAATATGTATATATATAAATATATATTTAAAAATGGATTTTAAATATTAAAGGATAACTTTTAAGCACTCAAATTTAACACTGCATTCCCAAATCTCTGACAGGTGCAATACAAGCATGGGACACCAAGTGGTGCAGCCCACAGAAGAGGGGTTTGTTCTGGGGACTTCCCCAGGACTTAATGTATCTTGACCAGAGCCACCACACTGTGGGACTGCTGCAGCCTGGGGGCAGAGCTTGAGGTGCCAGGATGGGCATGTTCAGAGAAAGAAGTGGCACTGCGGACCCATATCATAGACATCTATGCACTGTGCAGCCGTCCTTGCAGAACAACAGAGCAAGGCTGCAGATCAAACACGAGGTCACCAGCTCATGTGTGTTCTCAGAAGGGTGGCCCATAACGGATGAGAGAAGTCACTATACTATGCACTGATGATTGACCTGTGGAGATCTAGTATGTATATATATTTTCAGTTCTGTCCTATATTCAGCTTTTCTATACTTTTAGTGTCTCATAATCTCTTATTTCTAATAAATTCTCATACTTGACAAATGTTGATCTCTTGAGTTCAGTACAGTTAATCCAAGAATTCAAAAGAATCCTGGATGTTGCATTAGCGTGTAACAGTTTCCCACATGAGTTCCTGCCCAATCCTCTGTGTATCTGACTTGTATTTCTGAGTCTTAAAGTAGTCTGTAAAATTTGCTTCTTTGCACTTGCTTTGGATGCAAAGCCGTCTTAGATTCAATGATCATCCTCATGCCTAAACTCAAACAGAATCTACAGGGCATATTTATAAAGAGTATACTGAACATTACATTATAATTAGGTATCAATAGGGGTATCAATGTCCCCTTAAGAAAAGTTTGAATAAAGTGTGTTAATCCCTTTTCTTCTAAAAATACAGAAATACTGTTGGTACAGACAGAGGAGATGGTACTGATGTTCACCTCTTTATATTTTACTACAGCACTTAAGCTACTTATCTGAACAGTTAAATAGGCAAGTTTAATGCATTTCTTTACATACATGTACAGACCTCCTTAATGTAAACTGATCATTCTTTTAGATTCTGGTAAACTAGCATATAAGGTCTTGTTTGAGGCAATATTTCAAGGACTATCCTTGTGCTTTGCGTACCTATCTGTCACCAGATTTTCTTTTTCCTAGTTATCATTTTGAGCTCTATCTTTAACAACCTTGCACTCACTCACCCTAGCACCTTATGTTCAAATAATAGATTTTGGTTTCTACAGGTGCTAAAAAGTAGATATTGCAACAGTTATCATCACTTATGTATCTGTTTTTCCCTCCAGTGTTTACAAAATAAGAACAGTATTAGTATTATTTTGTCTAAGACTTCATTTTTTTAGTACGGCTGGAGTATTTATCAAAAAGATCAACATAAATTCACACAAATTGAATAGGGTCTTAGTCAAGGAACATTTACAGATTTGAGGGGAATCAGTAAAAATGGCTTTTGACATTTGCATTTATTTTTCAGTTATAATTCCCAACCTCTACTCACAATTTTATTGTAATAAAAATAAAAATTATACATTACATTGCTTGCCCTTTGAACAATTTCTTTAGAGTAGTAATGATGAACCAAAATAACAACTCATAGAAGAAGTGGGATAAAAATCTCACCTTGATTGTAAACTACAGTTGTAGCTATTTTGTGATATTATATAGCTGTATTAGAGCTTCAAATAATATATTACTTGTGCTGTGGGAAATATAAATTATTCTGAAATGCACTGAATTCATAGTATTTTGACTGTGAGCAGAAATATCCTGCATGCTCTAAAGCTTTATAATAAATTAACCCCTCTTTCTTCTTAAGACAGATTATGGGAGCCACTGACAGAAAGGGAGAAAGGAGCACCTTATTAACCCCCAGACATTAAAGTCAATCTCTTTGCTATAGGGCAAATGTAGCAAGCATTTTTAAGCATCATACTTCCACTATCAGCTTGTTTTTCGGCACATTCCATGGATTTTTCCTGTAGAGTGCGCAATAAGCCACAAGGTTACTAATAAAAGCTGTACTTTTCAGTAATTTTCAACAATTCCAAAAGAATCTAAAGGGATCTAGTATACATACACATACAAATATACTTAGAGAAATGTATTTTCATTTTATTTTTCCTCTACATCACAGTGTCCCTTGAGAGAAAGTCCTGACTAATTCCTTACACAGTCCTTAGTCACAAAAAAAATCCTGAGAGCAACAATTTTTAAAGTTCCCCCTTAGAGCTTGCAGGGGGAAAACTGCAGGAATAAAGGATTATTCTCAGAGTATATTTTATTTAAGTCCCCCTCTCTGTGAAATGGGCTATATCCATACAGATTTCCCTCTCTTCCTATCTTTGTTTTTCTTGACAGAGATAAAATTATAATGAAATAGATTTTTATCTTTAAAAAGGCCATATAATGGAAATACAGGTATTATCTCATTTACCAACATCTTTTTCTCCAAAAAATATTCATATTTATTCAAGAAGAAAGAAAAAAATATCAATATATTTTTAAACTGTTCAGAATGGAAATTTAGATTTCTGATCAGCACTCTTGTTATGAAATCTTGCATCATGGTAAGGAGATTGTAGACTGTTAACTCTTTTTTTTTTTTTTTTTTCCAGTTCATCAGAGCTCCAAGAAAGAGAAAATATAAACAAATACACAGTTTAATTTTTAAATTTGTTTGTATGACTCTGATGTTATAGGCATTTAAAAGTTTTAAAAAAGAGCCCAAGTTTTCTTTTCGGGTTTTTGTTGTTGTTTTAAAAAAAGAAAAGAATTAGTACTTTGACATTTTTTTTATTATTTTTTTTCATGGAGATGGTATGCAATTAGTTTCTTATGGACATAGCTGTGCTTTAGCAGACAATTTTAGTGTGTATTAAGTAAAATGTTAGAATAGGAGCTATAGCTATTTTTTTTACACAAATTTATTGTTGTCGTTATTAATAATGTGAAAGCTGGATAATTTTAGACCATCTAGGCAGGAATATTTCTATTAGTTTGATGCCTGAGTGAGCATTTATGAATACATTAACCCTCCTACTCTTAGTCAAAATTTTTGAATTACGCAAGCTAAACAATCCATGACAAACAAACATATTCATTTTGTTCCTATTTCAAGTTCTAAGCTAAAAATAATTAAATAATTTTATACTGAAAAAAACACCTCACTGCTATTGCATTTCATTTCCCTAAACTGGAATCTATTTTCAAGAATCTATTTAATATTAAAAAAAAAAAAAAGTTTAAGAATTAAATGAACTTTAAAGAACTTTACAGTTGGAAAGGACATATTTGAACCAAGGTGCATTTTTTAGAGATGACTGAAGAAAAGCTCTAGAATTTGAATCTGTGGATTCAAATTCTCATCTACAGTTAGGAAACTTTTCAATTTCTAACATTAAAAAAAAAAAGGTTTTGAAACTATATTTGAAAGCTTTATAAACAGAAAACAAAAAGAGAAAATATGTGTTGATTTCTCTTCAATCTCTAACATCAAAAAAAAACAACACATATTTTCTCATTTGTTTTCTGTTTATAGAGCTTTCAAATATAGTTATTCTGCAGGATGACTGGAACCATTTACCATTTTATGTTTCAGTGTAGTTACAGAGCATTAATGACTAAGACAATAAGATCATTTTTATATGGTTTTTAATCTGAAGCTATACAGACTGAAAAATGTATAGAATACTTTCAAATAAACACTGTCAAAATAAGTAAATCTAGTAACAAAAATGAAGGGAAAGGTCAATAAAAAGACAGTGGAAAAATGACATATCAGCCGAAGAAAAAACAAGAGAGAGAGTGAGAGTTTGAAAATATGTATTTATATCTCTAAACAATTATTTACTCACAATGTATTTTCTCTCTCCATTAGACTTGACCTGAAAAAATGTGAATTAGCTTGATTGTTTTGCCCCTACTCAAATTGACCCCCCTAAATGGGGTTCTTTAAAGAATAAATAACATCTTCCACATGAGTTTAATTTTATTTTATCCTGTGTACATGCTTTTAAGGCAGATTGACAGATTCTTTCTGACCTGTGGTATAGACAATAAAGTTCTGCTGGTTAATAAATAATAATAATAATAATAATAAACTATTGATAGTTTATTATCACTATCACTATTGATAGTGATAACCAAAAAGACAAAATATGTATATTATGACTATGTTAAAATGAATCTGCCTCTTTGTACAGATCCTTTAATGTCCTAAGCATTCCCACTGGAATGGGCTAGATTCATGGACTTTCTTGCTGTTGTGAAAGTTCTCAGCAACCAGCTGAAATTCTTGAATAGCTCATTTTTAGTTTAAAACTACAAGGAATGTACTTTTTAAAAAGTTTGGAAATGTCTGCTCTGGAGCAAAAGGTGGCACAGGTAAGAGCTGCTGGAGGAAGGGTTCAACCAGTGGATCAGAGAGGACAAAAGAACCAAACAGCTAAACTGGAGATCGCTTTCAGTGCTTCCTGTTTTAAAACAGGACTGCGATGACAGGGCAAACATTTTGCAGAGTTCGCTAGTGGGTTTATCTTAGGTCCTGCTTCATCAGCTTGTATTAAATGCAGCTTTTCCTTCTCTTTTCATAATATGTATTTTTTTTTCTATATATGAAGAAAATGTCCAATGTTTGGAGGCCTATTTTTTTCTACTCTTTTCATGGCAGGAGGGTGCCCTAGATGTACGGAGAAGCAACCTGCAGTGCCCTCCCTGCTTAATTAATGCTGCTGGAGCCATGGGGCTTATTCTGCAGCGTACGGGTATGAGCCACTGCAGTTCGAAGCAGCCAATTATACCTGCCTGGCTGCTTGCACAGCGGGCCCAGAGCTTAAATCAGCTCAGGCACCGGCTCAGCCGGTGCCAAATTCATACTGCCCTGGGTTTTGCAAAGGGATCATGCTGCCACTTGTTAGGGACTGAAGAAAAAAGCTGAAGAGCCCCGAGGGGTTTTGTGTTAGGCCAGCTGGATTTCAGAGGAGCAGGAGGGATCTACTTTCTTGGGGAAAAATCATGACAAAATTTCAGTGCTTCCACTTATGCATTTACTTTTCACCCAAATAATGCTTATAGTTTGTGCCTGACTATTTTGTGAAAACTGTCTGCAAAAAATTTGTGAAGGACTTGGAAGATACTGCTTCTCTCCTTCCTTCCTTCCTTCCTTCCTTCCTTCCTTCCTTCCTTCCTTCCTTCCTTCCTTCCTTCCTTCCTTCCTTCCTTCCTACCTTCCTTCTTCCATCCTTTAGGAAGTTAAAAGCTAAGTCTGGGTAAAATATCAAGGTATTATTGAACACCGGATTTGCATGGAGAAACAAAATCAGCTAAGTGCTCCCTGTCAGATCCATGTGTTTATTTCATGTGTTTGTAATTTGAAAAATTCTCCTTTGGGATGAAGGTAACTACATTCTCACCCTCATTCTCATTCAAAGTGTGAAAATGATTTACTTTTCAGATAAGCTGGAAAAGTATTTTCTGAGTTTTTTAAAGGATAAATAAGTACATAATCTCAGCTCAGTATTCTCTTTCACTAATAAAGGGAATCAAAATCCAAAGGAAGAAAGTTATTGTACAAAAAATAGAGAACTTATCCATGGCAAGTTCCCCTTAGTTCTGAACACTGGTACTGTGACATGCAAAGGAAACTGATATATCCTCAGGGCAGCAGGTGCACTCTGTGTGCAGTCTGCTTAATGACAGTATAGCCATTGCAGAAGTGCAACTAAGGGGTATTACTGCTTCCTTTCCTTCATCTTTCTTCTCAAGGAGTTTCTCTGAGCTGCTAGGTCTGATTGTTCAATCATGGCACTTCTCAAGGGGAGCACCTGTCACTTTTGAACTGCAGTTTTCTCTTATCTCATCCGGAATTCTTGATAAGATTTAAAGCTGTATTAACTGGCACTTTTTTTTTCCCTTAGATCTGCAAGGGTTCACTTCCTGTAAGAGCTCCACATAGACCTTGTTACAAAATCAGAAATATTTACTCTGATAATGACCAGAAAGAAAATAACATGCTTTATTTTTTTCCCCTTTCTTAATATATTTTTTGAAAAAAGTATTTTTTGAGCATTACTGATTTGTTAAAAACTGTCAAAATTTGCTGGTCATACTTCTTCGCCTGAAAGTTGATCCAAACTTCATTTTTCTAAGCTCTTGTTCCAAAGAAATTATACATAATTGATACTGTGTAATGTCTTTAATTATAATTCTTCCTTCTCAGACTCTGTTAATGTTGACTATCTTGTGTTACCCGAAATATAGAATAATAATCAGACCTTTTAGTAGAATAGCTAAAAATCAAGAGAGGAAAGCATTTTGTTCCTCATAATGTAATGTGGTTCCAAAAAATATTTTTCATGATTTTTTTTCCATCTTTTAAATGTTGTGAATCATAGTCTTCAACACTTTGTTGATTCATGTTACTTTAGGAGATTTATGTAATTTACAGTACTTATTACTTCACAAGATTGCTTATACTTCCTGTTGGTGTTGAGGGAAACCTACATTGCACAGAATCGTGCCTGCCACTGGACTAGTGGACATTTCTTTATTTAAAATACAAAAATAAAGCTTGCATACAACTATGTGTAAGCATTACCTCACCATTCCCACTTAGGAAGCCTAAAACAGTGTAACAGAGCCACAATTCTGTCTGTAATATTTTACACACTTTTCATATCCTGATTTCAAATCAAATATATACTTGTATTCACAAAGGTTAAGCTTTTATAATATACACCTCCATGGACTACTGGTAATCACAATCAATAGTCGTAAATGCACTGGTCCTAAAATAATGTCTGATCTTTTCTGCACACCTGCATAAAATAGTACCCTGATAATAGTTTCCCAATAAAATATGAATAGCTTCCCGTGTGTAAGCTCTTAAAATAAAGAAGGCTATTGTTTGTTTCTGTTTAATATATGATAAAAGGAAAGGTGTTTTTTATCACTGCTTTCCACTAAAAGCTTCTCTGAAATCATCTCCTGTTTCACCTGTTTTACAATGTTTTAGAAACAATGTATTGTCCAGAAAATTATAGCTGATTGTCCAATAAACCAAAACAATTAATATATCCTTGAATAGAAGCAGAAACAAAAGATCTATATTCATTCATTTCTTCACAAAGATTGAGACGTTATACTTCCATGACCAGCACAGCAGCACAAAACATCTGGAATCAGTACCGACCTTTGTCTTTTTTCCAATGAAATGAAAATACTTCTCATGAAATACAGCATGATCACACCAGTATAGAAAACTCACAAATTGGCATGATTTAGTGGGAGTTTTTTTTTTTTTTAAATGTCCTATCAATCTGAATATAGCTCTATAATTCCCTTTTAGCATGTCCTTTCTAGCTCTACTCCACATGGAGCTCTATGCTTTCTCCATCTCTTAATCCTAACCTTAACCCTACCTATAGGCCAAACGTCAGGTGGGTGCAGAGCTTGAAGTCACCAGGCCTAGTGCTCGCTCCAGAACAAATGACCTAGAATCAGTCTGAATACAGCACTATATTTTCTTTTCCATCTCCAGTCCCCATGGAGCTCAGGCTTCCTCCCTCTCTTAACCCCAGCCCTGACACTAGCAGTCAGGTAAATCTCAGACAGGCCTGCAGGGTGAGTTCACCAGGCTTATAGGTGGCTCAACAACAAATGTCCTAGAATGAGACTATATGTAATGCTAAATTTCCCATGGCATGCACCTTCTAGCTCCACTCCCCATGGAGCTCAGGCTTTCTCGCTCTCTTAACCCTAGCTCTAACCCTAACCCTGACCCTAGTTGATGACACCAGACTGCCTGATTCTGATTGAAAAACATGTGTGCTAGAATTGATCCGAATATAGCATATAGATCCTATATGATTTTTTTTTTTGACAAAATGGGCGAATATAAGACCTTTCAGTCTTTGCTTTATTGTAGCTTTTAATTGCAGCAGCCCTGTATGGTTTGGTGAATACATCTGCAAAGTCCAAAGGAAAGGAGATGTAACAGATGTAAGGATCTTTAGAGCTTTTCAGTTACTGAGTTTATTTAACTTTAATGATTTAATCTTCCTTTACTCTGTATTTTCTCTGTATCCTCTGATTATACCTTTTTTTTTTATGAATTAATAATGGCAAAACATTTGCATGAATATAAACAAGAGCAGTATTCTTTCTAATAATACTGGGAATAAATAGTTTACCTTGGCTGTAAACAACTTCCCGAGTCATTTCAAGCTAAAATGAACATTTCTGGAATCATCAGTAAGTATTCTTAGAATACAGAAAATACAGGCATTATTTTTATTAGTCTATCATATTCAGCATTCAACACCAGAATACAAGTCAAAGATACGATAAAATATTTAGCTTCCTAAACAATAAAAAAAGAGACACTTTGCCTTGAACCATCTATGTGCAGTTATGGTAAGAACATGTATACGGTACCTAATTATTTTTTCATTAAAATTCCAACTATATAACAAGTCATAGTGCTTCAAGTTTTGTTTTTTTTTTTAATTTTTTTAAGCTATGGGTAATTTTTCCACCTACACTATGAAGTTAATAATGCATTCCATTGCAGTTAACAGCTGTTATTCATACCTGTATTTTTATGGAGAACAATTTCCTTTCTACAATTTAATTCTTAAACCACTGGGAGCTTTTATTAAATTATATCTGTAGATATTAATTCATCTTGGCAGACAATTTATATTATTATTATTATTATTATGATAATGCTGCATCAGAAGACTCAAACACAACATAAGTGGAATCTATCCATACCTGCTATTTTCTTATTACCTCCCTTATTTTTTATATTACATTAAGTAATAATCATACTAAACATCTTGTAAGGTAAATTTATATTCCTTACTCTTAATATTTCAGGAGCACATTGCCCTCTTTGTAGATAATGTATCTTCTTTTGAATAATCCAACAGTTTACTAGCCTTGGGAATCAGAGCATTTCTCAAAAAAACCTAAACTGTATACTTTTAAATACGCTGTAATTTTTAAATTCTTACTCATATAGGTAGTAGGTCTGTTTCCTTTCTAATTAAATATCTATACTATTAGAAATAAAACACCTACCTATTAGAATTTTTGTTCATCTGCTTTGTTTCATGACTGTGATTGCATGTAACTTATATGAAGTAAAGGAGGGAAAAGTGGAATAATTTTTACAATGTTGGTTAATTAATGAATTGCTGACTCTTGCTTTGTTAAATTGTCATTATGGATCATGGTTTAAAGAAATAAACAATTGATGTTAGATAAATCTCAGTTACTATGATACTGTATTTACTATTTTTCATTAGTTTAAGTCCTGCTATATTCCTGAAACACTTTTTTTGTTTGTTTAGTGTCACTAATAAGATTTCCAGTCACTACATTGTAGAGCGCTACACAAAGAGAGTTTATTTCTTGTATAGTGACTTTTTTTTTTCTGGAAGAAGAAATTTTCATAGCAAAAAGAAAAAGACAGTTTAGTGAATAAAGCCATTTTTTCCTCCCCTTTTCTAAAACACCAAGCATTAAAAGTTTGTCTACTAATGGGGCTTCATGGGAACACAAGTTTAATACAAGAGATCCTATTTCTGAAGACTGTTATGGAGAACCCTGCAATATAAATAAAAGTAATAGAAATATATATACCTTTTTTTTTTCCTTAAAAGAGAAGTGTCGTTATACTAAGAGGTTTGTTTCATTTTTATTTTCCAGTGAACAGTACAATAGTCAAGTTGATCACAGATTTCATACGTTTTGGAAATAGAAAATAAAGTGGTCGATTAGGTGGTAGAAAGTATTTTCCTGTTCACTGAAGATACAAATAATAGCAATGCATTGTTAATCTGCTAACCTTACCCTGATTTAATGGTGTCTGAAAAAATGCTAAGATAATAGGCAGGGTCAAGTAGTACTGCAGTGTGCGAAGTGCATTCTGCATTTTGAGTATTTGCTTCTTTTTCACTCGATAGTGAAACAGAGTTGAGAGCAGTTTGTTTTATTTAAATCTCCTGATAATAGAATGGTAGCAAGAGTAAACAGCAATTGAGAACTGATATTAAGAAATCTGCCAAAGAAATAAGCTACTGATTGTTTTAAAAATAGCATACACTTAAATAAGAAAATAACAAGGATCCATACTAATTAGATTAAATACCCATTGGACATTTTAAAAGGTCATTTCTAAGACATATTTTTAAACTGATGATCTGAAAAAAAAGACAAATTAATATGTTATAATAAAGAAGACTGAAATCTCAATGTGGTCTGAAAGCTGCTGGGGTCAGAATTGGTTGGCGTATTTCAGAGCAAAAAGGGATCTTCTTTTACATACAATACTTGAGGGAGAAACTTAGAAAAAAGAACACTGGGATAATTTCATACAGCATATGCAAAACACTACTCTTTTGGATCATTCTGTCCTTAAGCTTTATTTATTTTTCACAGTAATATTTTTGATGGATCTTTAAGAAATTCACTATCTTTCTAAGTATAAAAATTAATGAAAGAAAAATTAATTGTCAAGACCTTGTGGACAGATGCCTATACAACACATTTTCTGCTTTGACAAGTATTCAATACTGAATGATACGTGAGAATGCTGCTGTCAGATTTCCTAGCAATATGCATCATTCTCCTTTGTAATCTATATTTCAAATGGCTGACGACTAGCAGGGGACCAGAAGTGTGAGAATGTTTAGCTGCGCATCTTGCTATGCACTGTCATTTAACATCATCCTAAAAGCTGCCTGTAGATGTCATTGAACAAAAGTAAGATGATACAGACCAGTACTTTGGAATTAGTCTCTTTTTCATGTTGTTATTTTTATCTTCATGTAAGCCAAATCGTATTATCAGTATTATGACAACTAAGCAAAATAGTAACCTCCTCATGTCAGTAGTCCTTTAAGAATCATTTTTTGTTTTCAACGCTGTAGATGCACAATGTCTGCATATATTATATATGTGTTTACATAACTTTTGCCTTTGTTCTCACTTGAACAGGTGTTCTGGATGGGCTTGGGATTCGGCAATAATCACACCAGAACAAGGTGACTACATCGAGCCTTTATTCAGGTGAAAGCACATAAAAGCAGCAAAGTGTGGATAACTACTCACGAGGTGATACCTGCTGGCAGGATACTGGACCTGAACATCCTCTCAAGGTGGCAGATCAGAGAGAGAGTTGCTGACTGGCTCTCACGGAGACAGCGTAGGCCTCACACTTAGGAGTTTCTCCTTCCCCCCATCTCTCTCCTCACTGTCCTCTTTTATGCCCCGTGCATCCTGGCATGCAGGGTCAGTACGACCCAGCAGGCAGGCCGGTGGCAGGGACAAACTCTGCCTTCAGTTGCACAACTCTCTCCCCGCTGGGTGCATAGGAGCGCGTGCCGGTTGGGGGTTCCAGTCCTCAATCTGAGGGTCCTGCCTTCCTCCTCTTCTTCCTCATTTCCCAGTGTTTGACCTTCAAAGACAGCGTGGAGGACGAGCCCGGTCGAGCAGCCGCCTACAGGTTTTCAGAGGGAGCTGCCTGTGAACCGGGCTGAGCAGCTGCCTCCGTGCTCCTTATCGCTCAGCCTAGGCAGGCAAACACCTTCCCTCTCAAGGTCT
>JAUBNY010000237.1:768195-780128 GCA_032275445.1 Crypturellus soui
AGCGGAGTGAAGACACCGCGGCCAAACTCTGTTGCACTCCCCGTGCTGGGCCGCTGATAAGCCGCACAGTAGCTGTTCAAGGGGAGATATACGATAAGATGTCCGGTGCTGGGCCAGCAAGGGTGGCAAATCACTGCTTTTGGATGAACTTTGCTTGAACTTTGCTCGTTATAAGCTCATTATAATGCCAATGCACACCTCCATCCCAAAAGTTACCCACCTCTGAGGTATGACCAACTCCTCACTGAGCATACGCTCTAGATTTTCGATTGACTGTACCTTTAAATGAAAGCAAGAAACTTTTTCACCAATCCATAATAATATTGACTGTAGTCAGTCAAGCTCCACCTGCATATGAAGAAAAGTATAAAAGGTGAACTAAGGATGAAAAGAAAGGGGGAAGAATTGATTGTATCTCTTGGGGCAGTTGATAGGCTCATCCCCCTTTCCTCCCCTTGGGCTGGGACTCCACCTGTGGCGACTTGAGACTGAGAGCCCCCTCCCATCTTCTGCGGTGAGTGATGATTGCACATTTGTACATCAGAGCTAGCCAAAAACCCCACACTGTAGGAGAATTTCCTGTACTGACATCCGAAACCTGCTTTGTAAATCTTGCAATTGAATAAATCATGCTGTTTGTGAACTCAACTACTTGTTGGGGGAGGGGTTGGGCGATCGGACTTACAGTTGACAGATTGTTCGTGAATCTGATACTGCCAGAGTTGAGCTTATAGATGATCGCACTATTTGGGAACTTGATTTGCTCCTAGGAGTGAGATTGGACCTATGGTCTAGAGACTGTTCGTGAATTTGATACTGATTTGATATCTCCTTTCCCTCCCACCAACACTTTGGCTTTCAAACTGCAACATTTCACAACCACCTAATTAAAATGGCTGACCAGCAGAGATTCTCATTAGTGACGTTATATACCCCTGTTTAACCTTGTAGTTAAGACACAATTCAAGGGGCCAGTTCTGTTACCAGAACTGGCACAGCATTTTATCCAGTCTTCTGTGAATTTTATCATTTTATCCAATCTAGTATGCCTAAACCAGTACCTTTAGGTACTTTTACTGATAATTAGGTGAGAATGTTTTCCATTTAGATGGAAATAACTTGAATAACTTAAAGCTATTCATTGTAGAATCATGACCTGAGCTTGTGCACAAAATGGAAATAAATAGCAGTAAATCATAAAATAATTATGAATAAATTATAAGGAACACAATGCATGTTATCTTTTCTTAAAGACAATATTTGATCTTATATTTTATTGAAATTGATTAAATAATCACCAATTTCTCAAAACTGTGCTTAGAAAATTTGCCTTCTCTCCTGCTAGATTCCCGACTTTTCTATATGAGTTAACATTGCAATTTGAAAATGTACATTAAAATTAAATGAAATTTTAAAAACAGGGAGGACGGACCCCAAACCTCCAAGAGTTAATGTGTCTGACGTCAATATTTTCCCCAAGTAAGTAAGTATTGGAAATGAACTCGCAATGTCTTCTCTATCAAAAAAACAAATCTATACAATTCAATATGTCTTTTTCATTTTTCTCTCTCTCCCTTTAAATTTCTTACAATAGACAGTTACAATCTTCTCCTGTATCTCATTCATAGAGTATATCTTTCTTTCACCATATTTTTAAGCTAGAAACTGATTTTTCTTAAATTCAGAACCATTTTAATGTTTGGAATTTGCAGCTAGACCCTTCAACACAATAAAAATATTATTTTTTTATTTTCTGCAGATTTTGTCAACGTTTGAATAATCAATCATATGACTTTCCAGTTAACACTCTCCTTTTAAGAAAAGTCATATTCCATATGAGAAAAAAATACTGTAATTGTTTCTAAACTATTAACCTGGTTTTATATCTAAATGAATGGAGTCTTTCTGGGCAGTACAGATATTCTAGTTTTTTGTTTTTTTTAAATCAAAATTGAATAAAAGAAAAAAATTCTAAGGAAGTATATGAAGTTCTTTAGATCAAGGTTATGAACTTGACATAGTAACAAGAAAAAATGATGATTCTTTTCAAAAAAGTCTATTATTAGGGCTTTTTTTTAACCCAATTATTGTCTTAAGAGACTTTCAAATTCTCGATAAAATGCAGCACAGATGTTCCTGTTTATATAAAATTCATATAATGAATCAAACAATAGACAATTTATTTTTTTCCTTTATATCGGTAGAAACTCGGGCAAGTCTCTTGGCTTCATTAGTATTATTTATGATTCATAAATAACAGTGAAATATGAAATGTAGTACTTGGAATTTTTCAATATTTGTATTTGTCTCACAGTAAAAAACAAAGTCTCCAAGAGACAGAACATAAAAGAATTAGAAATTGGAAGGAAAAAATGCAGTAATCTGGTATTCACACCTTGCCTAAAGGCAGTGATCTTTTTTGGCAGAGAAAAATCAATGAAATCTCCCAGGTCTCTGAAGCAAGACTTTAACTGTTGGAGACTGAGGAGAGTTTCAAGTTAAAAAATGCCTCAAAGAAGTAGAATGCCTTGAAGTATAATTGAAGTTTTGCTCATTAAGAGCAGAGCTGTGAAACTTGACATTTCATCAAGATTTCAGCTAGAGGACCTAATAAAATAAGCTTGGAAAGTTGTACTGAGTACTATGATTCCGTTTGCACTGTTACCTTTTGACACGAGCCTTAGAGTCACTCTCTCAATTTTTGAGAAGGCACAAATGTAATTGGGAACTTTTTAGCCACCTGCTACAAAAGCAGAGGATAAGTAAAGGAGGTTGTGCTCTCACACTCATTAGAAATACATGCTAGACACTGCCATTGTTCTAAGTAGTTCATTGATTTTCCTCTCAAAAAAAACCTCTGACTTTTTGGTACAACAATACAAAGAACTAAAACTTGAGACAAAATATCCAAAAATAGTTTGACTCTCATACAAAGGAAATACGTGAGAACCAAATGTATGAAGGGAGTTATGAAACATCATTTGTTATTTCTCTACTTAGTGTTTTGTTTGATTTTAAGACAATGAAATCATATCTATTGAAATATTCCAAGCCATAGTAGACTGAAAAATCACTTTGAATATGTAGCCCCGGGACATTCAGATATGGATATTTTATTTTATTTTATTTTATTTTATTTCATCTCATTTCATCTCATTTCATTTCATTTCATTTCATTAATGTCCTTTTCATTGTACCATTAATTATTCAGAAGACCCTATATCCTTTCCTTTGCAAACAGCAACCTACATTTGTAGCCCTTCCTTGTTTGTTTGTTTTTTCTATAGAGATCATTACTTCCCACTGTCTTCCTTTGTCTTCACAACATTACTGGCAAATTTTATATAGCTGTTCCAGTGAGTAAGATGGATTATGTTTCTTTTTTTAATGTCTGAGTAAATTTTTTATTAAATGACCAACTTCAGTGCTGTTGAGATTGCATGGATTCACTGCTGATTAAAGTAATTTATCTTCTATAATGCTTACTAAGACCAAGTATTCTACACACATTGTTTTCAAGAAGGCTTATGCCTTGTATAGAAAATTATTATTACTATTATTATTATTATTTATCCTAAGTGTATCATATATGGTTAGTAAAAAGTCTAATCATGCTAAAGGAGTTACTACCATGTCATTTATTTGACTCATTGAAAAGCTATTAGATAAAAAATAATTACAAGTCTGTATTGATAAGAGGCACCTTGGATTGATGATTTATAAATTACAGCCTCATTGACAATAATTAAAAATTATTTTATCCCACAGTGACATTCTTAGCCTTTGGAGAAGCTGGTTCACTTCCAGGAGAGGTAAATTTATTGACTCAAATTTAATCTTTCTGGAATAAGAAAGTCAGCCATCCAGCCCACCTCTAGTGAGTGAGAGTCTGTATTTTTGTCAATAAGTTGATACTTAACTCCTGAATGTTTACTAGCCAATTTAATGTTACCAAGTACTGAAATAGTTATGTTCAAAATTTCAGGGGAACAGAAACACTAACAAGAGTTGTTTCATCCAAGAAGAGATAAATATGTATAATAGTTTTGAATCTGACTTGCATGTAATATATCAAAGAAGAAGGCAGATAATTGAACTGTAGACTGAATCCTTTGGGTGCTGGAATCTAATACAGAAGATTTAAGAAGGAGGTAGTGTTCCCTATTGAAAATGATGTTTCTGTTTGTTGAAAATGCTGAATGTGATATATAATGTCTATAAGGAAGACTGTTCAGACTATCTCAGTGCTAATGCCATGACTTGCATATAATCTAACCCCAACCTCATTGATTAAAACCAAAATGTCTAAATCTTGAGGCTGTGCTTTGAAATAAATCTCATAATCCATGCATTTAAGGTCTGACACCAGATCTGTTCGATGTATTACATATGTGCAGGTGGTCTGGGAAAGATCAGAAAACCTAGAATGAGGTTCCTAATATATACTTAGCCCATTTGTATATTATATGCACAAAAAAATCAAGACATATATAGCAAAATCCACTCATTATATACCTAACTAGATGTAGTCTCAGAACCTCCAGTAATGTCCAAAAAAAATAGGAGGCTTTCTTAAGCCAAGACATTGCCACGAGGAAGTATGAACAGGTTGAAATACAATTTTACATATGCCAGATAAGCACTTCACTGTACAATCATTTTCATACTTATTTATTGTTTAATCATTTTTATACAGAGAATACTGTTTTTATTTTTTGCTTGAGCAATATGGATTGTCTTGCCAATTCAAACGGCGCGTTACTTTTAGATTGCATTATCTGGGTTAACGAACCCAAATTAGAGGGTTTCCAGATGGCTGTTTTTATGGTCTGGCAAAGCTCTGACTGAAACATTCTTATATGCACAGACTCAAGGCAGCAACATCTGGGAATATGATTTTCCTGAAGTTAATATCTCACTTCCACTATACATGCATAGGTATTATAATAATAATAAAGGAAAATCAGATACCTTGAAAAAAATCTTTTTTGTACAACATGGAATTTAGAGACAACAGAAGACTCTCACTTGTTTTTGTAATAATTATTTTATTTGATATTAACATAGGGATAATTATTCATTATATCTTATTCCAACCTGCCTTTTTCTACATCTTTTTCTCATCATAATGTTATTTTTTAATAACGATTAAGAATTTAAAAATTTTCAAGGAGATTCTTCTAAACTCACAGAGAATTCAGCCTATTAAGCATATGTGTAAACTGAGCCATTTAAGCAGCAAAACCTGTCCTGTAGTGAGCTTTATGCTGATAGAGCAATGTCTCCTGAAACTTCTTACAATATGTGAGCCTGCATCCTGCAATTTGACATTCATGCTTGGACACATACTGTTGTGCAAAACTTAATAGATTCCATCTAGGTACCATATGTAGTTGGTTGAATTAATTGTATAAACAAATACAAGTAGTGAAAGAAAAGCAAAGGAAAAAAAAGAGATAAAAATATTGAAAACTAGTTACTATCTTTTTTGAAGTTCCTTTATATCCTTTCATAGTTACAACCACACTGTTTTTGTCACACTCTGAAGGTGAGATTAATGTAGGTTACACTACATTATCAGTTGCTATGTGTTTTCTGATAAATCACATATTATATACTAGAATTCATATGACAACTGAATTTACACCTTTAATGTTTCCTAATTTTATTGACCTCCATTTTCCACCAATATTTACCAAAAATATATATGTTGAGATTGTTTAAAGTACCTTTACTCTATTTCTATTCAACAGCTCTGTTCTATTCTGGTTACCTTTACTATCTTCTGAGGACAAATATTTGCACTGGAATTTTTTTAAAATCCATCTTTTTTTTCTATTGTTACTCTTAGTAACGTAGAGATTCCACATTACTCTTAGTAAAGAGAATCAAGAGCTCTTATTACGCCACCAAGGCAAAATTGAGTCTATGCCACTATTAGAAGGAACCACATCACTCACCATTGCAATCTCTTTTACTTTAAATCCCATATTAATAGGATTTTTTTTTAAGATTTCAGGTAATTTTCTGTCTATTGAAATTCACAGACCTACTCTGCCTTTTAGCTTTCCCACAATGTCTATGACAACATCAAATTACCATGTTTTTAAGGTGATTCATCTAAGCTCTTACATGTTACAGTTTCAGTAGCTAGTTTTGATTTGTTAAAAATCTTTTTTTTTTCCTTGTGTAGTCTCTATAAAATATTTTTTAATTAGTACTCCTCTGATATATGGAAATATCTTTCACTAAGATACGAAAAATAGCTTGTCTTAGCAAGATTTTCATCCCCACATCCTGCTTCACATTCTGCTTTTTTGATTCATAAATCAAAATCATGCACATTGAAAAATGCATGAGATCATCTCTGTAATGGTACAAGGATAAATTTCCTTTTTTTTTTTTTTGGAAACAAGAGATTTCATACTGTCTGTGGACCACCTGCAAAGTATAAAAGTTCAAAGTATCCCTCTTCTCTGTAGCAGTGTGAGAACAATTGACATCAGAGGTATGACTGCCATCCTCAAAGCGTTGTCAAGTGTGTAAAATAAACAAGCTGGCAGTAGAGAAAAAGTCTTATTTCCTTAACACTCTTCATGTCCTACTATAATAATAATAGTAGATGCTGTGAAGTCACTATTTTGTGGTTACTAAATGCCAGTTAGAAATATATATATTTTTTAATTTCATAGAATTCCCACAATGAAACATATATATATATATATATATTTTTTTTACAACTGTTTTGGGTAATACATGTATTTTCCACATCTATCTGTACAAGATTTGTTCCATTAAAATAAAAGATGGTTTATTAGTTACCCAATAACTGCTGAATAAACATATTCAATAGATCCAGAAATAAATGGAATAAATGCTTTCCTTATAAATGATCTTACTGTAAATCTGTGGCTTGTGTAGTAATTAAACTATCGTATTTTTCCAGTGCAAGTCTCTACTATTAAACTGAAATCTATTTATAGTTCATTTAGGAAGAGGAAGAATTAGGTGCAAAGCAAAAGAGTAAATATTCACAGGAATTCAGAGGCCACCCTGAGCACTCTGCAAGCAAGTCCTAACTAAAGGAAACGTGCGTTTTCATTTGTTTGGTACGCATATGTTTGCTATGCTGCTTCAGTGTGCAGATCTGTGGGCTCTGGAGTGGAGGTGGGCGCCTGATATCACCTCTGGGTGTGTATGTGGGTTGAAGGCTAAAACCATCTGTTGTGAAGAGGAGTGCTCAAGATGTTGAAACCATCTGTGAAGAGGATAAAGGGACCAGCCAGCACAAGATATCAATGCTGAAAGGCTACAGTCTTAAGCAGCAAACCTACTCTTAACTTAATTCCTTAGTTTAACTGTAGGCATATTTTGGATGCTGATGAAAGAATATTTTCCCTAGTGGCAGAGCTGTGTATCCCTGCTGTCCAGGCAGTGCACTTCAAACATCAGGAGTTTCCATACAACTTCTGTATGGAGTATGCCATAGGTTCACAGAGGTCCATGTGCTCTAATAGGAAGAAACACGATAATTTTGGATTGCTGTTTTTGAGGGGAAAAGGCAGACATACCAATGCTGTAAAGCATCTTTCCCAAAGTCAAGCTCATCTTCCCAATCTCCATTACTCTAAAAGGTGTTAGAGAAACTTTGTCACCTTGTTCCTAATCATATGTAAACATTTCTAAGATATTCCTAGGTGAATTTGTCAATCATAATATAACACAGCCCTTATTTACTGGAGTTCTTATGCTGAACCACAATGTATTTTCACTTTTAAAACCCTTTAAGGTTGATGCCCACCTCATCGTAATTGGCCACATGCATCAGACAGACAGCCTCCCACAACTTTGGGATGCCTTGTTTCTGATAATCATTTTGTCATACTTCTGATAATAATTTTGTCATACTTTTTGTTAGTGACAACCAATGTCATTCTTTTACATTCTCATTTTTCTGTGGAAACACCTCTAAAATTATCACCTTCACTTTAAATCCTTCCACAAGGTTGTCTTTGCAGCAACGCTAAAAATGTTTACCAGCAATTAGTTGTCTGGTGTGACCACTGCTTATTACATTGTGTACAGCTGTGTTACTCCTATTTTAGTGTTTCCTTTCCAGCTGTCTTATCCACCTGCTGTCTCTCACTTCATACTTTTAAAGTCTCTGGACAAAACACTCAATTTGTTGTGCTTGTACAGTGCCCAGCACAGTGTGATCCTAGTAACACATTCCCCTTCAATATGAAAGAATATACACTACAATGACTCGGAAAGAAGGAGAGTGCAGATTCTGCATCTCAGGGGTAATTTACACCGTCTGTTCAATGTTATAGAAGCCTGAGACAGTTTAAACACTGCTGGCCATCTCAACAAGCTACCTGGAAAGTAAGACAAAATAGTCCATTTTGACCTCCAGACTGTCATGCCTGAACAACAGCAAAGGCTGAGCAGGGTGTCTTTATAGTGGAAAAGTGCAACGTAACAAAAACATGAAGATTGTTGGAGGAAAGAAGAAATCTGTACTTTAGGTATCATGCCAATGTATATACAATATTTCATTGTGTAATTCAAAAAATCTAGGATGAAAGGTTGTTCTAGATTTTGGCTATGACTATTTCTTGACTAGTACTTCTTGTTTAGGAATGTTTGTGCCAGCTACATCCCAATTTCCTTTCTTTCCTTCCACCTTCTTACCTGAACCCCCCACAAACCTTGGCTTCTATGCGTAGAAATAACTAACATTGCAGGCTGAATAGGAACAGTGCGCAGTCCAAAAGATCCTCTGATCTGGGTGATTAGGAAACCACAACCCTCAGGCACTCCACAGCTTGCCCTGGCAGGTAGTTGTAAATTGGTACATCAGGGATTAACTCTGTTAGACTTTAACAGAGAAAGGCAAAACAAGAATCACAGGCTGGAAACTGATTTGCAAATTCCCAAGAGTGTTGAGAAATATTTTAAGGCAGTTAGTTATTTTTTTTTCTCTTTATAACACTGAGGGATTTGTTATCAGAACAAACTGCTAAGGGTTGTAATAAATTATGTGGTAAACTAACAAGTTTACTGCAGCTGCCTTTCTTATACATATATTTTAGTCAACACAAAGCATAGAGCTAAACACAAGACTAATTGGATTAAATTACTTAGTCTAGTCTGTTGTTATATTGATTATCTCTTATGGTCTTAAATTTACTGCTTTGACTATTGAAGATTTAGTCCATACCCACCAAAGCAACGTTTGGAGTATAGGGTATAGGGTGGGGCTCTATTTTTTTTCAGATTTCCTATTTTTGGCTACATTCCTGAGAGTTATTCATAGGTCCTGGTTATCTATAATTTAGAAACATTAAGAAACTTAAGCATGTCTCCCTTCTTTTTGCATTTTGTGAATGCATACAGCTCCTTCTATACTAAAATGTGGTATTAAAGGATATTGTGCAGGAAACTAGCTTCAATGAATTGGAGGAGAATTTACATCTGTAGTGTATTTAGGTAAAATAATTTTGTTTTATCTTTCTCAAAAAAAAAATTATGGGTAAGGCTTTCATACTTGCCTATCAATATAAACATGATTGGCTAATGACTCAAAATGTTTGGGTCCACAGTTTTTCACTTAACTGCCTGTTTCGGTGAGAAGAATGATGTTTGTTTCTAATATTAATTCTGAAGTTAGCAAACTAAAATTTCTAAACTCTGTAAAAACTACCTAACTCAGGTAATGGTCAAAAGCCTGTGATAATAACCGATCGGTCACAAAATGTGAAAATATAGTTACAGTTACATCCAGTTACATTATCTACTGTAACTGGTGGTAGTTCTACTTTTGCAGTAGTACATTGTCTCATTTTTGAAGATCTCTAAACAAGAACAAGAAAGATGATTAAAAGGACTGTTATGCTACTGATTATTCTGCACTTCTTCATTACTCTCTACCACTATTTCTTTCTCTATGTTCTGCATCAACACACTTAATTTTGTTTTTGTTTTTGAAACAGTTACGAAAAGACTAATTTAGCAATGCCTTATGAGTGCTCTTTTTTTTCTGGTTTGGGGCTATTTTAAAGTCATTAGTATGCTGAATTAATGTAGATGAAAGCACTAATTTTAGTGATGGCTTTTGCAATCTTCTTGTTATTCAGCGACTTTTGATAGTAAACGTAGTGCGTGGCACATTAATTAGACATAGGGTAAGTTAATCAAGGGGATTTTCATGCAAAAGAATGTAAGATGCCAAAGAAGTAGTCTGACATTAGGCCTGCCGTTTCCTATCCTTTCCTGACTTGACAAGTCCTGTGTGGGTACACAGTCAGCAGATAGTCCTTCAGGAAACAATACACATGGGCACAAGGATCAAAAGATCCTTCCAGTCTTCTTTTGGCAACAAAAATAAGAAATAGAACATAGTACTATATGGAACCATGTAGGTTCATATATGTTACGATACTATATCCATCAAGAATGGTGGGATAGCTCACTAAATGCCACCAGCGAATAACATTTGTATTTAGAAAATATCATAGTAATCAAGAAAACTGTTTGCTTCTCCCTAAGATTCTTTCAATTGTGATATGAAGAATGATGAATGCAATATACCAGTTCATTTTCTGTTTTTGTGACTTATTTTATTGCAAGCATCTAGAGGTTAATATGCAGCATATTTCAAAGAAATAATGCACATTTCAGTATTTTTTTTTACTTTGAATTAATGATCTGTAGGCCTTCAGTCTTTTGTAGTTCTATGGAAATGAGGAACTGAAAGTAAAATTAAGTCACTAGCTTTTTCCTTTTTCATTGGAGTGACAGACTATTTCCGATGGATGAGGAAGTTGATGAGGCCTTCTGCAGGCAGCTGGATTTTGCCTCACAGTCACAGGCCCTGGTTCTCATGGGGTCTTCAACTACCCAGACATCAAATGGAAGGACAACACAGTCAGACACAAACAGTCCTGGATGTTCCTGCAGTGTGTTGATGATAACTTTTTGACGCAGGTTGTGGAGGGCTACTGGACCTTGTACTAACGAATAGAGATGGACTTGAAGGAGATGTGAAGGTGGGGGGTAGCCTTGGCTGCAGTGACCATGAGTTGGTGGAGTTCAGGATCTGACAAGTAGCCTTGCAATCATGGACTTCAGGAGGGCCAACTTCAGCCTCTTCAGAGATCTCCTTGAAAGAATCCCATGGGCTAGAGCCCTAGAAGGAAGGGCGGCCCAGGAGAGCTGGTTAGTTTTCAAGCAGCACTTCTTCCATGCCCAGCAACAGTGCATCCCTATGCATAAAAAGTCAGGCAGAGGGAGCAGGAGACCTGCGTGGATGAGCAAGGAGCTTGTGGCAATGCTCAGGCAGAAGAAGGCGGTTTACAGAATGCGGAAAAAAGGACAGGACCCCTGGGAAAAATACAGGGAATGCATAGAGGCAACAAGGAAAGCTAAGGCATGAGTGGAACACAATCTGGCCAAGGATGTTAAAAATAAGAAGAAAAACTTCTACAAATATATTAGTAGCAAAAGGAAGATCAAGGAAAATGCTGGTGAACAGGATGGGTACCCTAGTTACAAAAAAAGAAAAAAAAAAACACGGAAAAAGCAGAGTTGCTGAATGCCCTCTTTGCTTTGGTGTTTACCAAGGGCAGCCCTTTAGGGTCCGAAGCCTTAGAGACAAGAGAAGAAGCCTGGAAAGAGGAACACTTGCCCTGAGTAGAGGAGGATTGGGTAAGAGATCACCTAAGGAAACTCAATACCCACAAATCCATGGGCCTTGATGGGATGCACCCCAGAGTTCTGCGTGAGCTGGTGGATGTCATAGCTAAACCACTCTCCATCATCTTTGAAAGGTCCTGGAGAACTGGGGAGGTACCAGAGGACTGGAAGAAGGTCAATGTCACACCAGTCTTCAAAAAAGGCAAGAAGGAGGATCCGGGCAACTACAGGCCAGT
>JAUBNY010000237.1:796400-829271 GCA_032275445.1 Crypturellus soui
CTTTTCCTTTTCCTTTTCCTTTTCCTTTTCCTTTTCCTTTTCCTTTTCCTTTTCCTTTTCCTTTTCCTTTTCTTTTTCTTTTTCCTTTTTTTTTTCCTCCCTATATGCTTCTTAGGAAAAGCTGAGCACCAAAATTTTTCAAAAAAGGATTATGTGAACTTCAGTTAGCTAAATTCTATCATCCTTATTCAGTTTGAACAGTTCTATGCTGAATAAGCAGTCATGCAAACTATATTTTGGAGTTGGTTCAGCTCACGAACGTAAGGAATGACAAAATGCATAGCTAAAAATTATATCTTTAAGAAATCAATCTTAAGATTTAGATATACTAAATTTTCATCCAGTCCTCCAGACCCTGACTCCAGATCTCGCCTAAAGTCTCTAATCATCTTATCTTACACCTAAATAATCCTTAAATACCTGGATCCAGTGATAAAAGAATGTTCTAAACAACTCTGACCGCCTGTTTAAGGGTGTGACCAGAAGAGCAACCATACTTCTCTGTCAGAGATTTAATATATTTTAATTGTCTGCTGAAGATCAAGAACATTCATTTATATGGTACTGCTTTGTAGGAGAGAATTAATTGCCTTATAATGGACTAGGAATACAAACATGATCAAAGCATTACATAGCTCCACCTATAGCCAGCTACTGCAATGAGCAAGGTAAATAATCCTCTGGGAAAATAAAATCTATCAGAACACCTGAGCAGTGTGCTTCTTACCAAAAAAAACCAGGAAGTCTCCTAGCAAATCCAGTCTCATAAATGCTTTGATCTGGTCTTGAGCATTTGCAAAATGCTGTAGAAGCATCTTCCTAAAAATGTAGTGCTATCAGCAGCCTGGTTTTATGTAAGTACTCACTCGTTAGAAAACTCAGGATGTGTAATTGTTTGCTTCAGAACATTACCTAGATTCAGAAACTCAAAAGCATAAATGACCTGGAAGACTGCCTTAATTTGTATGCTACAACATATCTTTTTTAGGCAAATCTTTCTTGCTGAGCAAAAAGGAATCCAAGTTTCTTATACAGAAGAGAAGAGAGTAAAACTATGACTTCTGGCTCATGTAACTCTTTCCCTCTCCCCCTCCCAATAACAGTTTGAGGAACCCTTAATCTCAGGATTCTCAGGAACTCTTAATCAAAAAAATCCCCAAACTCTTAATCAAAAAAATACAAATCCTTAACCTTGATTGTAGTTTTATATTTAATTAAAATATTCCTGCTGTTTATGTCAACTTTCATTGACTGACCTCAAATCTATTCTGTTTTTTTGCTTTTCAGTGATGACTTTAACTGAGTTTACAGCTTGACTTTTTAAATAAGGCACTAATCAAATCTCCACAAGAAACAAGATGTTAGTTGATTCAATACTTTCAGCTTGCAGAAACAGACTAAACATTATCCTGAAATGATCTATTCTAGTGGTAAATTATGCTGACAATATCCCTTGAGAGACAGCTGACAGGTGCCAATCAGATTTGCAAAATGGTGTTTTTGTTTAGCTGCTCAACACTCCATCTCTTGGGAACCCACAACAACTGAAGACAACATTAACTTTGACACATCAAATGAATAATTTTCTTCTGTGTTACAACAATGATTTTTTTCCCTTTAAAGACCACAAAAATGGTGTTTCAATCAATTAAACATTTTTCAATGAGTTGTCAAGATGCAAAAATATCTCTGCTGTCAAGTGACAAATTTAATACACAGTTGGATTAAGACAATATAAAAGATATTGGAAATATGCAATTTTCAATTTTATAAGATCACTGTAAAATAAGTTTGTATGTCCTCACTGCCAAGATAACATACCTGAAATAAATAATAATAATCCTTCTTTTGGTCTCCAATTCCTCTAGAAACAGACAATATTAGGAGAGTGGGTGGGATGATAAAGACATAGAAGAATGAATAGGAAAGACAAAAGTGTTTGTAGAAAGAAAAAGTGAAGAGAGGCTCTTGGGGAGAGAGGGGAAAATATTTTTTAAGGATTAGAAATGTTTGTAGTAAAATACAAGGCATAGCTTGTTGAAAAGTATGAATATTCATAGCATGGAAATAAAATGGTGATTAATGTGATTAACAATTACAGACCTCAGACTCTTAATTGTTTTGATGACATGCATATTAAGAAGCAATCTAGGTGTGGTACCACATTTTCAGTGAGGCATCTTAAAAGAAAAAAATATGTTCAATATAATAGCATATTTAGTAATAGCACCTAATTGATCCCAGAACAATAATGTCAGACATGATATGTGAGAAATATTCTCATAATTATTTGACAGAAGCTTTCTTCCTCTAGCTTTTCTTCAGGCAATCTTATTTTCTTTTCTTTTTTTATTTATATATCCTTTCTCTCCTGCCCTAAACTAATGCTTTGGATCTTACTCTGTGTTTGTCTTATTTCACTCTTTCTGCAAAAGGAATGTGTCTTTTTGTCTGCAAAATATCTTGTAAAAAATGATATCTCGTAAAACCTATATAAAGGGGAAAAAAAATTCTTGGGTTCGTACTCCTGCTACTTTTAAATGGAAATTAAAAGGCCTAGCTATCCCTTGAAATTGTCCCTGGAACGTATAATAGTACCAATAGCTGAAGTTGTTAAATTCCATATATACCATGTGGTTTACAGTTTCCTAGAACAGCTTAAACTTTTCAGGGTCGGTGACTTTGGATATTGCTTCATTTTGGTGGCTAGCAGCTTTGCAATGTATATCGATTATTCTTATACTGCAGTTGTTTTTCTACAAAATCAGTTGCGTCTTTCTGATTTAAAATGCATTGAGTCAAACTTTAGGAAGTACAAAGGCAGTAAATCTTGATTTCCAATTTAATATGACAATATATTTTAATCTATAAAGATTTTTTCAATACTGTATGTTAATGTGGGATACAAGGCATAATATAAGAGTGATGGTAAAAGTCAAGAGTTAAGCAATTACTGTACCTGGTAGGCTAATAGGAAAAAGGTCCACAAGTCTTCCTTGTGTCACAGTGTGAGGAGCAGGGAGATTCCGCCAAAACAGGGAGGAACAGAGAGCTTTCCTAGCCTAGAGATCTTTCCTAACATATAGCTGAGATGCTTTAGTGATGTTATAGGTCCTGTGAGATACATTCAGAGCCTGGAATGACATTAAAGAATTAACAACAACAACAAAAAGTGTTAATGAAAGGAACATATGAGGATTGTTCACTTATTCTCTTCTCAATCCCGCAGCCATATTATATGGTCAAAAAACATGCACTTTACCTTCTCAGAGTTAACAGATCAGGCTTTAATGGACAAATGTGATGAAACTTGATATCATTTCTTAAATCAGGGTAAGGGTGCAGATAATGTATAAAAGTATGAAAAAAATAAACTAAGTAAAGCCACTATGCCAATAAATCTCAAAGAAGTTGACTTAGATTTTCCCATACAACTAACTTCAGTTATACACTTAATAAAGAAAACTATCAATAAAGTAAAAGACGTTAATCTTTCCTTTTTAGCTTGACAGATGAAAATACACTTCTCAAGAACTCTCTAATCCTTCATATCTGATGCCTTTATGTGCAACACATATTAAACTGTACGTCTTTTAACTGTATAGCTTGTTCTTGAACTTCAGTAAATTCTTGGCTTAAATCATTGAAAGGATGATATCATCTGCATTTGCATCAAAGTCTTTGAAGAAGCTATTGAACAAAGGGACTTTGACTCACTTTTGAAGTTTAACTTTTGAATACCTTATGGAAATGCATAATGGACATTATGGTCATTATGGACAAATCCATAATACCTTATGGAAATATACAATGAGACAAGGGAATGAATAAAATTCCAGAACAACCATTTATGTCAGAACTAAAGTACATTGGTGTTTTCTAAAATAATATACTGTTTAAAAAGCTATTAAGACAGCCTTATATCTATGAACAAATAGCAATATTATATACAAGTTCAGCAGAAAATCAAATTTAGCCAGTAAACAATGAGATATTTAGTACAGTATTAAAGAAAAAGAGTTAATGCTTGGATTAGAACTGTGTCTAAAACTATTTCCTAATTAACATGCATCTGTATTCACATCAGTGCTATAGTAACATAAGCCATGACATGAGTTTTGCAAGCGTAAATTTTGATGATCAGCTTAAAGTCTTTACTGAAACCTAAGTGGATATCTAGACCTGTGAGCTGTGTAGTTAGAAAGAGTGGTGGAGGGAGGTTGCAATCCTTTTTTCTTTTTTTTTTTCTTTAATAGCTCTTTAATAACTCTTTATGTTCCCATTCTTCAAGTTCTAACACACTTTATGAAAAACAGGAGGTGGTGAAAAGTTACAGATAGAGGATTCTTACAGAAAAAAAAAAGAAATAGGAGCAACATAGAGTAGAAATTCTGACCATTTTATACATAAGATGGTTCATCAGCAGTAATTTAGACTAGAAGGAATATTAACATCAACATTCACTTGATTCTCTTTATCAACCCTTAAAATGGAATTCTCCATATTATCTCCATATTTTTCCATAAATCATGAAAAATGCACTTGGTGGTTATCAAACACTGATTTATTAGTACATTTTTGGAATAAGTTATTAAAAAGGGGGGAAAATATATACTTTATGAATCTCTGAATTTTTTCACCATATAGAAATTATACTATGTAAATAATAATGTGGCTCTTTGGTACCAGTTTGGAATTAAATATATTTACAAAGACTACAGATGTTGAAGTCAGAATTATAAACATAAATTTGAATTGTAAAATACTAGTTTATTGAATTGTAAAATACTAGTTGGAAAGCTAGTTTATATTGGAGAAGTGTTGCAGTTTGAAAGTTGTGTAAGTGTGGGGAGGGAAATATTAAATATGGTGTTAGCTATACACTCAACTCTGGCTTGTAACGGATTCGTGAACAGTGTGATTAACTATAAGCTCGACTCTGGCATTATCATATGCATGAACGGTCTGTCAACTGCTGTCCAAACAAGTAGTCAAGTTCACAAATAGCATGATTTATTCAAATGCAACACTTGCAAAGCAGGTTTCGGATGTCAGTATAGGAAATTCTCTACTAGAGCGTGGGGTTTTTAGCTAGCTCTGATGTACAAATGTGCAGTCATCACTCGTCCCAGAAGGTGGGAGAGGGCTCTCAGTCTCAAGGCTCCTCAGGCTGCGTCCTAACCCAAGGGGAGTAAAGGGGTTCAGCCCGTTGACTGACTCGTAAGTTACAATGGATTCTTCTCTCTAACCTCTTTCTGCCTTAGTTCAACTTTTCTTTACATTTGGGTGGAGCTTGAGTGACTATAGTCATACTTTATATTGTTATTAATTTGTGAAAATGTTTCTGGCTTTCATTCAAAGGTATAATAAAGCAAAAATCTAGAGTGCGTGCTCAGTGAGGAGAGGTCATACCTCGGAGGCAGGTAATTTTTGGGATGGAGGTGTGTTTTGGCATTATAATGAGCAAAGTTCATCCAAAAGCAGTGATTTGCCACCCTTGCTGGCCCAGCACCGGACATCTTATCATATATCTCCCCTTGAACAGCTACTGTGCGGCTTATCAGGGGCCCAGCACAGGGAGTGCAACAGAGTTTGGCCGCGGTGTCTTCACTCCGCTGCAGCCTCCGTTACTCCCCTTTGCAGCTGTGAGGAGGGCGGATTGTGCTGCCTGGGGAACCACGGAGGAGCAGAGTCTGTGTGTACCAGCCATCCTGGAAGTGCTGTATATCACCCCGTGTATCACCCCAAGCAAGCTGCTGTAATGCAAAAACTTCTGTTAGGCCCTAGTTTTACTCTAAGTTTCTGCTTTTCAAGCAATTCCAAAAGAGAAATTCTTTTTTCTCTCTTTTTTTTCTCCTTTTTTCTTTTTTTCTTTTCTCTCTCTTTTCTCTGTCTTCTCTCTCTCTCTTCTCTCTCTTTTATCTCTCTCTTTTCCTCTCTCTTTTTTCTTTTTCCTTTCTCTTTTTTTCTTTTTTTCTCTCTCACTTTTGTCTTTGTTTTTCCTCTCCCTCTACTTTTTCTTCAGGATGCTTTTATAGGCTTACTCAGAAGGATTGCCCTTTTTCTGAAGGGCAAGAAAGTCAAAACGAATGCCCATGAAATGCCACAAAAATCCTAAAATCTTGGTGCATTATTTCTTTGATATTAGAGTTACAAACATTTTATCTACATTAAAAATATCCAAATTTTTACACAACTTCCCTAAGAATGGTATGCAAAATATTACAGTAGTTACCTAAATTTAAGAAGGGTACATTTAAGCAAGAGTTTTATTTTATGACTGTGCTTCTGGCCTTTTATAAATGTATAATTGCATCTTATTTATAGTATTTTATATCCATGACTTGGAATTTTCCTTTTTAGTGTCTTGCAGCACTGTATTACATTTGTTCTGTGTCTATTCTAGAAATGTATAACAAGCATAAACAATGGATATATAGTTATTATTTGCTCATGAGGGAGAAAAAAGTTATTAAGGTGTGTTTTACTGATAATGATTTGAAACACAGAAAACTGCTTACAGGATACAGTATTTAGATGCCTTTTCCTTCTAAGCCTTGCTTTTCCTCTGTGTTGGATACATATATAAAATAACATACTATGTCATTCAAAGACAATAAAACTGAAATCTTTATAGAAGGAGTTTATTGCAGCTGTAACTGAGATTTTTAAAGTGGAATCTAAGTAGAATTATGTACAGCAAGAATTTCTAGTCTTGAAAAATTGACACTGAGTTCGAGAAGAAACGGTCTGTTAGGTCTCTTGACCTGATAGAAAGGACTCCAGAGAGATGCACTTTCCTAAAAAAGCTGCTAGGTGTTTTCCCTGAAGTGAGGGGATGGCTTCAAAAATCTGATTGCTTCTGTCAATGGCCATAAGTTACAGCACACACTGCTTAAAAACTAAACAACTCTCTGAAATATATCATTCAATTCACACCGAGCACCACTGGTGCCTGTCCCTGGGATGCTTTGGGGAATTCTGAAATATATTTGCCCTTGGATAAATGGACATGTTCTGACTATGTGATGCTTACAGCATTTTTTCCTTTTTGATCCTTGCTAATCTGATATAGGTATGTTGCTAACCTACCACATGGGACTGGCTCACAGTTTTAGTGAAGTGGCAACCTTAAAACGAGAAGAGCAGGATATATATACAGTGGCTCAAACTGATTTCAGCCATCAGAAATCGAGCTTGTATAAAAAGGCATTTGTAATGCAGAGGCATAGGCATTCTCAGTGCACATAGTAAACAGCTATCACTTTGAAACAGAAATGACCAAATACAAATACTGTTTCAGTTCTAAGACAGAAACACATAACTATGAGCAGCATATTTCTCTGTCTGTGGGATCTCGCAAAGAGTTATTTGTTGCAAAACAGTACTGTCCCATCAAGGTGCTTCATTTCTAGGCAGGAAGGTAAGAAACAGATTGAAATATTGGACTCCAAAAGAGGCAGATTTCTCTGGAGCTCTCTCATAAACAGAATGAGTTCTATTTCAGATTTTTTGGGAAAGATGGACTGCTGTTTTCTAAGAATTAAAACCAAAAAGGATCGGTGAATGATTCTTGGAGGTTGCAGTGCCTCCTCAGGAGACTCAATATTTTGCCACTTGACAAAGGCTGAGGATGTGAAAGAAATAAATATTAGCTGTTACATTCACACTCTATGTTTTCCTTTCCCAATCCTCTCCCCTCAAAATGCAGAGAGATGTAGGCTAATTTGAGACCAGTTCATACATAGTGGGCAAACACTTTCCATATTGCAATTCCACTTAAGATGCGTATATAAATAACTAGCAGCTCCTCTACTCTTGAACAGTATAAGTGAACTGAATATGCCTGCCAGTTACCTCATCAAAAATATATGCAAGAGAATTCTACAAAACAAGGTAAGATGCTCTAAGTCACCATATGGGTTCAGAGTATGCAGCTTCCTCCCAGGTGTCTGTCTCTGTGAGGATATGAGCAGTCTCACAACCTACCTTAAATGAACTTTCGGCCTTCAGCATGAAGGACAGCTGGTCTTCTGTTCAACAAACGGAGCAAGTTCCTTTTCAATTTCCAGATGATTATTAGGAAAACACAAAAACTAATCTGTTTCTTTCCTCACATAATATGAATAGGAACATATTCCTTCTGTAATATACTTAAAGAAATAAAGAAAAAAAATCCTCACATTTTCTCCAAAGAATTTTTCAGTAGAAAAACTTTTTGTTCAACTCTTTTGTCACAGATATTTCATAATAATGATTACAGAGAAAAGAATAGCAAACATCATGGCAAAATATTGTTGCTTAAGTTCTGTGAATGACCTCGTAAGTTTTCAAGCAAATTTAGAGGGATAAAACTTTTCCAAGTCAAAAAAACATCTCTAGCTGATGACTATACTTATAAAGGAAATTATGGAAATCCAACTAGAAACATCATAGCCATTCATAACAGGGAGAACAAAAACAATCCTTTGTAGAATTTGGATTGGAAAGTGATTACAGAAGATTTTTTTTTAAGGAAGCTTTTTGTAATGGATGTCAATTCTTAAGCTTCATAGCATGAACTAACATTCAGTTAATAGAAAGTTTTTTTGTTTTTTTTTACCCAATCATATTACTATATAATTGCCTTTTTTTTTTTTTTTGGTAAATGTTTTACTCTGAATCATCAAGGTCTGTTATTTGTAAACTATTTAGTGGATATGACTAACTCTGAGTGGTGGCTCTAAGAATTTAATGAAGTTATCATCAGCCACTTTCATCTGGAAAAAATAAGGATGACCCCATCTTATCTTAGTCAGGAAATAACCATCTATGTGTTTAATAAACTAATTGTCCATTTCTGAGTTAAATGATTTGTTGTTCTTTCTCTAAATAAATGTCACAGACATCAAAAAGACTAACTATTCATAAAGACTGGGGAAAAAAAAATCTTTTTTTGATTGGAAAAAAAAAATCTTCGTTAGATACATCAAGTGAATACTGAAGAAACAAAATTTGGCCATATAAGGTTTACTTACATAGCTTATAGGAAAAGTATTATGTTTTTGTTGTAATTCAATTTCCTTTTTTATTCTTTATTTAACTTTCAACAGATAGAAGCTAATTTTATTTAGGAATTCACAGCATGAAACCCAGTTAATTTTTAGTAATATGAATTTCTTCATTGTATTGAGATAAAGCTCATTTCTGAAAGCCAAATGGACCTGAAGAATTCATGGCAGGAGCAGCATTTAACATAACAAATAAGTATATAACAAAGGGAAGTGGCCCTGTTCTCCCACAGGGCATCTCTTCCTAAGTTAGTCCTCTCACATCAGTAGCAAATGACTTTGGAGCAGGACTGGGAGAACATCAGAAAAAGTCATTAAAAGCTATCAGAATCAGGAAATCAGGCATGTACCTACTCTCCTGACCAGCAGGAAGAACTTCAAGGTTGCAAGTCCACCAGCACATACTGGAGGAAAGAGCATTGAAGAGATTGAAAAGGTAGAGAAGAGATTGAAAAGGTAGAGAAGAGATTGAAAAGGTAGAGAAGATAAAAAAGAAAAAGAAATAGAGCAGAGAAAGTGAGCAAAGACTAGACTGTATATAAAGGAGTGGGGAAAAAATATATATATAAAAGTAATCAAACCTTTCCTGCTCTCTGTACATGCACAATTTGTCATATCTCTCTATTTTTTCCTCTGCATAGTTCTAAGCAACCTAGTGATGACAGCTTTCATTGTCATCCATATTCAATCAGTCAACCATAATTTCAAATACTGTGCGAGTTTTATCTCACACAATTATAGTTACTATACTAAAAGAGAATTGAGTATTGTTACATTTTAATTAAGTAGAGTCATTCTGACTTTACAGTGACCACATTTTTACCTCTGTGTGCATAGACAAAAGATGATGGGAAATATGTTAATTGGATAAGTCCATTTTACAGTCAGACTACCAACTCTCATGAAAAAGCTGTTTAGAATTATCATTAAAAATTTCCTTAAGCACTAATAAAACAGAAAATTAAAATCACGAGTGAACTTACCTAATTTTTATTTGCTACCTCTAAAATATCATATTAAATGAATACAATTACTTCTTACCTGATGAAGCTTTTTTGTACTATTGTAGTTGAAAACGTGACAAATATAAGCTTATTTCACTTGATTTGCTTCCATTTCTATTATGCAGCAAAAGCAGGGTCTGCATTTTACACAATACTAAATAAACAAAATTTTCCATAAGACAGAAATTCTTTTTGTCCCATAAGCTATAAAAAAATCAGCTTATAAAATATGTACCTCAGGAGCATTTCTCTTGACTATGCTTTTATCTTGGTTGGCTGCATGTCCTTCATTCTACTTCTCTGCATTCAAGACTCATCAGCTGGATAATAGCCAAGGTATTTCTGTCCATATCAATCAATAAGCTTTTTAAAACTATCTTAAAAAAATCCTATGAAAGGCACTTGTCTTCATTAAAATGTTTGGCTAACAAAAACTTATAATTTCATTTCTAGAAATTATCAAAAGTAGTCTCTTATATCCTTATTCAGGTACTAAAGGAAGTCATCTAATTCCCATGTGTGTTGAGTACTCATTAAATAAGAATAGATAGAAACTGGTGGAAGCTCAGTATATTACAAAACATTAAGCCACAGGAAATTGAGAAGTTTATTTTGGCTATTCAACTTCACTGAAGGAGAAAAATCATGTAGGATACTGGACACAGTATCATGGATACCATTGATACTCTGTAACACAGATCCAGAATCTATGTTTCATTCAAGGAATATTGTCTATATGGTGGATCTATGAAATATTTACACTCTACTAACCTGAAGAATTGTAGAATTTATTACATCAAGTAGCCAAGTGGATTAGGTATGGAATCAAGCAGAATAGAGATTGAGCCTTTCTGCCGAGGTAAAGTCAAAAGAACTTGTTTCTTTGAAGGTTAGAGAATAAATATTAATCTATACTGGACCAAAAAAAAAATCTTACTAAGTCATTTATCTTACTAAGCCTGTCTTGCAAAGTCATAAAGGATAATCCTATTATTTCTAACCATTGTAAGGCATAGTTTTGGCTATGAAATAAAAAATATATGTATGCATGCAAAAACAATCCCAATTTTTCAAATGCAATACTGAGCCTTAGGGAAAAAAAAGTTTCACTTATTGAGTGTCAATTCAGCCTCAGTAGAACACCAGCTGGTTTGCTTCTTTTTATTTACTGGGTACAAAGAAAACAGTGTTCTTTAATAACAAGAATATTTAAGTAGCTCAATTGCAATTCATGAATGTGTGGTGTATTTACAATTGCCATCATTGTTATACAAACTGGGTCTTTAAATTCTTTTTGTTGTTCAGAAAAGTGCATTATTCTGCAGACAATAAGCAGTGTGTACCACTATGTGGTACAGAAACTGTTCTGGATGACTCAGAACTGTTAAAGATCCAGGGAAGCTGTCTTTGAACACAATGAACAGAGTTAAAAATATAAAAAATTTAAAGGCCTGGATGTGGCTGCTGCATTCTCATTTGCAGGTAAAGGCCAGTAAAGAAGCTGAGCATCTGTACGAGCACAAACACACACACAGAAGACACTAAAAGAGCCAGCTACAACTTTAACAGCACCCCTCAAACACCAACAACTGAAACAACAGCCCACTTACACACAAGCCCCTTTTATCCTCTCTCTTACCTACGCTTTCCTTGGTCTTCACCTTCTTCTTCCCTACTTCTGGATCTTCTCCTAAACATCCCCTAGTACATTTTCCATAAACCCATAAGCCCATTCTCACATCCCAGAGTAAGTTACACACAGTCCCGAAAGCCTCCTCACAAACCCCATAGTTCTTGTAATAACCATGTTTTTCTCTCCTTATCAGATGTAAGCCAAGTTCACGTTAACCCTCTTCCAGGCTATACTTGACTAGTTTTATTTAATGACCCATAAATCAGTGACAAGGGAGTTCTGGTCTTCATTATTGTTTCTGTTATCAACTGCTTGCTAATGTTTGTGTCTGCATGTTTAATTTATCACTTCCCTTCCCATGTTATTTGTTTCTTTGCTACTGAATAACCAAATAACTTAGTGAAGCAGATGCTCTTTCTTTTCACACACCCTTACAACTTCCAACCAAGGAACAAAATTCCTCCAAATAGCTCAACATCAGAAAATGTCAGAAACTGTTCCTTATTGATTTGACCATGCTGGGCATGATGAAAAAAACACAAGATTTTTCCTAGAGTTCCAGGCTTCGCCCTAATCATAGCACTAACATGGATAATATGGACAGATATCGTATCTCTCTGTGTACCTTCATGGAATTTTCAGATTGTCCAAGAAAATTGTCAAGCAGTATTTTAACAATAATCTGGCTATCCAGGATCTCATAATATGCTCATTTCCCTTATTTAGGGAAATAGGAAGTACTATTTAGAGGGGAAAAGAGGGAAGCATGTTGAGAAAAAAGATTTATATTTTTTATTCACATTTAATTTTCACAAATGCTTTTATTTTTTTCATATGCTTTTTGCCTTGAAATACTGGTGCCATCTAGCACTAGTAAATCTTTTAAAAATGCCTGAAGAGAAGCTTTGTTTTTGTTTTTGTTTTTTTTGGCAAGTGATATCCTCCCTGATATATCCTTTCTGCATGTTTATGCTGTAAAACTGAAACAGAAAACCATTCAGGCAAGCAGGCCAAGAGGCAATGGAAAAGATATGCATTCTTTTAACCTAAGCATTTTTTTCTCAGCCCATATTATTCACATGAAAGGATGGTTCCAAACATGTCATTCAGATTTCTGATATTTATCTTTATCTGTTGAATGGCAAATGCCTTTTTTTTTTTTTGGTATTCTTTCAGATTTTTCTTATATCTATCATTAATAAAAATAATTCTACTAGTAAAGTTGTTTTTTTTTTTCCTTCTCTTCCATGCTAAAAAGGTTTAAATGCCAAAGAGCAACTAACAACTGTCTTCCAAAATCAGGAGAAATCTCACATGAGAAAAGAAATGAAAGGGATCAAATGGGATATCAAGAGGAGCCCATATAGACTTTCCAGATATCTCTGGAAATGCGCTAGTAACAGGATGCTGTAAGGTAAGAGATCTCAATAGTGGCCCTAGTCCTAGCAGAGAACTCACTCTACTTCAAAGGACATAATTATACAAATTATACTGCATTATTTAGACTGTAAAGTTAAGCCCTGAGAATTAGGAAATATTATAATTAAAATTTTCATTTGATATTAGTACCTGCCTCATCGTGCACTTAAAGTATCGTGAGGGTACTCACACGGTCTGCTCATGAAAAAAGGACCTGGAATAAGCCCTGGGGCTGGAAGGTGGGTATATCAAGTGTGAGTGGCTGCGAAACTCAATTTCTGTTATATTTCTGTTATATTATAGCCCAGAAGTTTCTTCTCTAGTATGACAAATAATTTGTTTTGTGTTATAGTGAAAAGTTAAAGATTCGATTTAAAGGCGCAATTTCTTAAAGTAAGATTTTTTTTCAAACCAGCTCTGAATACAAATTTCTGTGTTTTTTAATTTCCTAGCACCCTTAGATTTTGTGATTAATATTAATTAGTAGATAATGGCACTTATGTCCTCAGATATTTTATCAGAAGTTGAATTTACCTGAACTACTTAGCTTTTCTTTGAATTAAATGCAATGGCCAATGGCAGCTGTTTTTTTTTTTTTTAATATATAATGTTTGTATATATATACATGTGCCACATCTGGCACTTCTGTATAAAAAGCAGCTTCAAATATTCTTATTTTTAGTTTGCATATTATAAGCTAACAAACTGCTTGGCCTCAAAATATATATAACTCAGGATACTAGTTTTATTTCATAAGTAGTCTAATTCTTCTCAGGGTATCAGTTGCAGGAGCTATATATTTCCATGCGCTGGATTGTATTTTCAGCTTGTTAGATTAAAAAAGTAATGACATCAATAGTATCCAAAGAGGTAAGAACTTGGAAAGTGGTAACTGACATTTGATGCATAACCTGAGACTTATCATCATTTTAATTTTTAATAATGTGTTTTAATATTTTACAAAAGTACAGTTCATGTTTCTGGTAAATTTTTTCAAGCTTAGAGTAATATAAAATTTCATGTTTTTCTTATTATTAGAGCTCAGCACACCACTCTGCTATGCTGTATAAGTGTCTGTTAAAACACAGTCCTTGTTCTGAGATGTTCATAAAGCCAAAAGAGGAAAAATATACAACTAATTGTAAGGTTGTCAGTTTAGAATTTGTCTTACAAGCTCACAGTGGCTAATAGTGAAATTCAGGGAATTCACAAGTTTGACTTAAGTGGCCATTCTTTTCTATCTATCAATATTTGTATTTTCAAAAACATCTGTTTTTTCAAAAAAATCCCCTTATTGGGCAGTGGAGAATAGAAAAAAAAATCACTACTTCCCATACTTAGATGAGGTTATTGACCTCAGAATATGACAGTTGCTTTTTAGTTTGCCAGAAGATGAGGACAAAGTAAAATATTCAATCAAAGGGAAAGGGGAAGAAGTAATAAAAGGGAAAGAAATCACAAAATTGTTCAGTTGCTAGTTCACTTTCAGAGGCTTTTGCTTTCATTTTGGACTCTGGAAAAATGGTTAGACTGCATATTAAGCTAGTCGTTGAGCATTTTTTTTCCTTTTTGAAAAATAAACTCTTGCAAAACAACATATGTTAAGATTAGCTGTATTTGTATTATTTCTTAAGCCAGTGCAGGGATATTTTTGCATAGTTCTTTGTATGTTCCTTATTCCTTTTTCACATCTAAAGTGTAACAAAAGATTTAAAACAAGTAAGGGGAGAAAAAAATGTGTACATTAAAATAAAGAAGAATAATCAATATGACTATTTACTAAACTATATATTTTTAGATTTCTCTCAGTGGTATTAACTGATATTATACCTATCAATCAGAGTTGTACCTGTATACCTATTTACAGTTGGAAGAAGACCAGGTATCAAATTCCCAGCACCAGTAATGAATACTTGCTTACATTATCATAGATAAAAATACAGATGATCTAGTAATTTCAACTGTAAGCTGAAGTAGACTGTGCTAGCTGTTACCTGGCACTGAAGTTGAAAGTATTACAGTACACACAAAATTAGTCATAGTCCATGCAGACATAATATTTTCAAAGGCAATTTCAAAAAAAAAATTGTCACAATATTTTTTGAACAATGAAGAACTACTATATAAAAAGGAAACATAAATCTCAGTAATTAGAAACATTTTCATTATCATATTTTAACTATTCTTTGACATTCTGGTGAAAGCAATTTCAAGTCCTACATATCTTTTCACATAATCAGTTTGAGCACAATTGTCATAACTATGGTCTATGTCATAACTAACTGTCATAAATATGTGGCCAAGCTAATAAGCCTGCTTTTTTTTAAAGGAAAATTCTTTCTAAAGAAAAAAAAAATCCCTTCTGAAGATAATTTGGAAACCTGTAACAGTGACTATACAGTTGATATGGTCTGATTAGAGATCCGATGAACCTCAAGGTTTATTTCTTTTTTTCATCATTTTTCTTCCTGATCAATATGCTTTTCTAGGCAATTCACTGTTGTTCTGAATGTCCTGAATAAGAGGAGATTTACTTGAAGAATATGAAAGAAGAATAGCTTCATGGAGTCCAAACCAAAGAATTAAGAGTCTTTAGATGGAAGAGAATTTCCAGACTTTTGGGCACTTAACAATACCAATGTGCATATGATGAACAACAACAAAAAATGCTGGATTTAAATACAACAATTAGAGAGAAAGATGTTCTCAGACTCCGTTTCAAGAAGTGAAGTTTTGTCAGAGATAAAATAATATCTCTTTTTTTTCTGAGTAAGTTTACCATTATCAATCTGTACTCCACCCAAATAATATTTTCTTCAGCTATCATAGAAAGCTTGCTGTATGAATAGTCCACAGTAAATTTATAAAACTAGTTGGATGAACAAGTTGTCCTTCAAAGCCCTTCAAAAGCCTGTAATATTCTATAGTTAAGCTGGTTTAGTTGATTTGCAGCTTGTCCTATAACATGTGGATCACAATGCAAAAGCTGTTTTTTTTTTTTTAAAGAGACACTATTATTCATCAAAGAAATGAAGCTGAATGTTGCAATAATTTACAGTTAACATTAATATGCATTTTTCCATAATATTCAAATTTTCTATTAAGGCTTGAATTATATATAAATACTTGTTTTTTTAAGTTAAAAAGTGTAAGAATTAATTTCCATTCATTCTGCATTAAAAGCAGAATATTACTCCTGCTGTCTTTTAAAATTTTAGGGATGCTTGTTAAGCTGGATGTACAATTTAACGATGTCTACTTCATAGTCAAAGCACTCTGTAATCTCATCATTGTCTGAATCCTGCACAGATAACTGCCAGCTATCATCTGACATATGGGATTACTATGGCAGTCCATATGCTTTGAAACAGTTGGTGTTCAAAAGAAAATTTGTAAAGTCAAATATAATGCGGTCCAGGCAACAAAGCCTAATTACTAGCAGCTACAACAAGCTGCAGGCTTCAACTCAAAATATTTTCCTGTCAGTTTATTTATTTAAACTGAATTGTATTAACCTGCTATACAACTCCAAAAACGTGCTGATAACATGAACCTGTATTTGTACAATAAGCTTGATTTCATAGGCTACAGAAGATATGAAGGAGGATAGTTTTGTCTCATTCTGTTTTATTTATCTTATCCATAGTTTATAAAGAAATGATAGTATAGGTTTGCCAGCTTCATATGTGATCCAAAAAATTACAATTTTGAAGAAGCCAAGTTCTAATCTCAAAACTTAATGATGTTTAAAGCTACCCCATGTTTCAAGTATTAGAGATCTGAGTAATTTCCAGTGATAGTTCTGGCTGCTTTTTTTGTTTTTCCTGACCGTCGTCTTCTTGCTAAATAGCTGTCCCAAAGCCCTGGAATTGTTCTTGCTCATTTAAAAGTGTGTAATTTATTGCTTTAGTTTGGATCTCTGGTACAATTTTGAAATGAATATCTTGATCATCTCTCCTTTCCACATTTAGGTTTGTATTGTGCAGGCTTTTCTGGATAGATCTACCTCAGACATTTACTGTATAGGAGGGGGTTTGCTTGTTTTTTTTTTGCTTTGGTTTTCTTTTCTATTAGAAGATCGATACTGTCTTACAGTGTGTCCTACAGAGCACCTCTGATGTTCAAAATTGTTTTCTTCTTTGTGAAGTAAGGCTGATGTCAAGCACAATGTTTCATCCAGAGTAATATAATGTAGACATAAGCTAACTATGTCCTCCAGTTAGCTTTCTGTCCACATGACTAAGGCAATTGCTGTGAACTTCATTTAAATAGAAGTAACGAAAAATACTGTCTTAGAACCATAGTAGATGACTTCAAAGTGAACTGGAGTCTTTCCATCTTTGCATGGATGTTGAGTAACACAAAAGTTTCCCCAGAGTGGGCAGATATTCCCATCAACACAATTCCCATTTACCTGGAAGATGCAGTACAAGAAAACTACTAATAAGGATCAGAAACATAGGTTAAATCTGGTCCAAAATAAAAAGTTCTTGATATATTCAGATGTATTCAGTATTAACTGTTTTATCCTAAAGACCTATTCTGCCTTTCTGCTTTCTAAGACAGACACAATCATCCTCCCTAGAGGTCCACCTAGACCATAGGCACTCCAAAACTCAAACTAATTCCTGCTATCTCAGTCAGCAAACTGAGCCTTCTTATTCAGGAGTCCAATTACTCTAAATTTCTTTTACAGTAAATAACTACAGAGGCATGATTCAAGAAGATTCATTCACCTGCATCTCTACTGAGAGTTAGAAGGAGGTTTATCTAACTGTGCTTAGCTATATTATTCACTTTGGTTATATGCCTAAAGTAACCTGGAATGAACTCAAGTTAATCAAGATTTATTTGGGGACAGTGTGGTAGACAGACAAGCACAGGCTTAAAAAAAGGATTATTTAGCTGCAAAAACTCTCAAAACACTCAGAAGATACAAATAATCAAAGTAAGATTAGAAGCAAGTTTGAATATGCTGCAGAGTTGTCAGTGTCTCTCTTCTGAGGCTCTTTTACACAGTATCACTACTTTTACCTGTAATGGTAGCGGATTTTCTATACATGACAGTTCCTCATCTTTTATAAAGCCCCTCCTATAAGATTTAGAGGAATGTTCACTCAGATCCTTGAGTGAACAAAAAGTAAACAAGACACGTCTCAAGACAATCAAGCAAAGAAACAAGAAACATTCAAGTGGATGAACCCATAATCCTGGATAGTGAAGGGAGAAAATCCAAACTGCAGCACAGACAACTTCTCATCAATATATTCTCCCATTTTCCATGAGGTGTCAAACACTTTTTTGAGTAGCGCAGCTACTGATAATGCGTTGTAACACCTTGTACTCAGACAAGCATACACATCCTTGATAGAAATGTGTTCAGTAATTCAAAAATCATGTCATACTGCTGCACCTATGTGCATCACTAATGCTGTCCATTACAAATGAAATTTATTTTCCTTACGACCAAAAAAAAGATGACATTCTCTGACTAAAAAAAAAAAAAGGCATTAGTTTGTTTCACAGTGTGAGAATGAAACCAGGCTAGAAAAAAAACTACATTTATCAATTAAAAAAGAAGCATCTGGACTAGAAACTATAAAGAGAGACTTTGATTGAACAATTCTAACAGACAGGATATTCCAAATAAGTCAAAGAATGTCTTCAGTCTCCAGTTTCAACAGTAGTTTTATAAAAACATGTAGGTCAGGAGGAGAAAGACAAATGCAACTCTGAGTACAATAATGTGGCCAGGTAGGACCTGAAGGAGAAACTGGAGAAAGTAGAATGAATAGCAGTCTGACTGATGAACAACAGTTGCTAAAATGGAGCACAGTATGTTATAAACAGTTATCCCTTATTTCCCTGTTCTAAAATATGAGGATAACTTCTCTTAGATCCATATTTTTCAAATCCAGAACCCTGTCACTTTGCATTTTTATGTAATATTTTAAAAAATAAACAAATTTATCTTGCAACTTCCCTGGTAAATAGGGTAAATCAATTTAAATAGGAAAACACGTAGTTTGCCAGGATCTGGAAGGACTATGCCTGTAATGAGAAAGTAAGTTCATATGGTAATTTTTTTAAAACAATGTCTCAGACTTCATATGTGGCAGACTTATAACAGGAGAAAAATGTGGCCTAGGGACATGTAAATAACTCCACATGTAAGCAGTTATTTACAGTTAGCTTCAGTAAGCCTGCAGCAGGTTTCAGGGTATGTGGCAGTACCAGGCAGCTGAAGTAGTATCAGCAGTTTTCTTGCAAAAAATAAAACATGGAAGGCATATTCCTCCTCTGTGCCTGATCAGTCAGAAGTATATGACTTTGCAGATGCAGGAGAAGATACAACTTTGAATAGCACTAAAATCTTTTTTTTTTCCTTCTAATATGTCTCAGACGAACCATGGAAGTGACAGTAAGAAAAAAAATATGTAATTTTCTCATGAGTAATTAGGGGATACTGGCACTGAAGACTCTATGTGTTTGAAAGGGATTTCTATTTTTATCTCATAACAAGGATAGTTCTAGTTAATGGTTGTTGTTTTTTTAAAGACCAACATCCTGGTCTTTGTGCACAATTATACCAATCAGTTTATTCACATTTTCATTTCTTTGCAACAAACATAATCAAAATGAATTCCAAGCTAATAAGAATTTTACATAAGTTTTTATATAAGATAGCATAAAAAGAAGAAAATAAATAAAAGTGCAATGAGCCCCAATAGTGACAGGGCTAGCTTTGGAATTACTTCAGATGCCTGCATCAGAAGTGGTAATACACATCATTACTGTATTTGTTCTAAGATGTTGGAGATCTATCAGGTCATCTCTACCACAGATCAGAAAATGTCTATTTCTGACTAGATGCAATCAATCCTTTGTTATACTTTGTTACTGCTCCACAGTGGGGTTTCTAGCTCCTGAAAATGACTACTGAAAAGTGTCATTTCTAGAGGAATTCTCATAAATTCTTGTTTTCTTTAGCCTCATTTTTATCCAGTTTGGTTATTCTTCCATGAATAAATCTTTCATTAATTGGTCTGGTTTTCCAATCATCTAGAGATGGGAAGGTAGATAGGTCTGCCTTTAAAGGAGACCAAATAGTAAGGACAGCTGAAAGAAATCTTGAAGAAATGACCAGAAAAGGAAGGGCTGAGGAATCCCTTGAGTTACTTAAGAGAAAAATTATGGGTGATAGTACCCAGGAAGATAAGAATGTTATTAAGAACAGGTTCTTACAAACAATGATTATATAAATTAAATGTTGAATTATTCTCGATATGATGGAATAGGAAACATCCAACAATAGAAAAATCCAACAAGGATTTGTATACCACTATGTTTAAATATGTTCTACACTTATCTGATATATGATTATGGGCAGCACACACTAAAAATAACCTTAAGCGTGAGATTGCTGATAAGCCTGTGGGAACCCAGGTTTAGATTACTGGAACCCTTGTACTTAATAAAAAGATTAGTAGAGTATATACAACAAGAACACAAACTAGTGTGCCATGTTTTCTTGCATACTATTTATCATGTCTGTCATTCTACCTTAATGTCTAGGGTATACAAAATAAAGTAATTTTCTGCTTTTGAGCACTACTGAGTATGAAAAACGATTTTGTTTTCTATATTATACTTGCTTGCTATAGCAAGATTTTTCATTTGAAAACTAATGAGTAAAATCATCAACACAAGTCTCCATTTTATTGATATGCTTAAATTAAGCATTAACAGAAAACAAGAGATTCCAAAATTCTATAAAAAAATGCAGTTTATCACCCTCAATTAAAATTCATATGCCATAAACAAATTAATTTACATGCATACACAAAGTCATACTTAGAACTATGTTAATATTATTAACTCTCAAAACTGTATTGACACTAGTGGTCTGATCCTGTGCAACTAAGAATGCTGGTCTCATTCTTTTCTCATGACGAATAAAAAACCTCATAGAATAATAATAAAAAAATCATAAAAATATAGCAGACTCTATAATTGGCTAACATTTCTACAATGCACCAGCTTCAACTGGAAATTCCTGACACTTTTGGGTCCAAATAGAGAACAGGAAATGGATTACATTTTTAAAATATATTACCATAGAACAAATGGAACCTCAAAGTGCATAATGGTAGTGAACTCAAGTAAAAGACATTTCATTTCCCTTTATTAAATATCTGCAGGGTTTGGCAGTCTTTCCAAATGATTTGTGGCTTTTGAGGTAGTCACCAATTTCAGTTCTACTTGACCTGCTTTACAGACATCAAAGTCACAAAACTTTAATTTTCAGAGGTCAGTCATATGTCTTAGAAACTTTCCTGCAACCAAATTTACTTTTTGACCCAAATATTAGCTCCTGGTTTCTCCTTGTCACATCAAAGCCTTCTTAACCTAGTAAGATTATGTATATACTAAAAGGTTATACCTGCTCAAGGCAGCTCTATGACACTGCTTGGCATAGTATAACTTCTATCTGAACCATTATCTTATTCTGCAAAATAGAAAACACCTGTTAGGAGAAGTTCCTGATCTGTGCAAATGGAACTTACTTTGGAGAGTGCAGGTCAGCATAAGCCAAACCTGCCATAAGGATGGTATTTACCATATAGCAACACAGACAGTTAAATTCCAAAGTTTGGGAGCATTTCTTTGGGGAAATGAAATGCTGAAACATTATATGGAGTACTCTACAGACATATATAGACATCATGAACAAAAGCAATACTATGTCCTTTACAGTTTTCAGACCAACTTACATCCAAGTGTAATGACTATAGGAAGATAGTCAGCAGAGGGCAATTTCTTATTACATAGGTAATTTCTTATTACATAGGCAAGGGTTAGGGCGAGTGACACAACAGAGAAAGACAAAAGGTACTTGAAGAAATATGTGAGTTCGCCAAAGATTAAGCTTGATTGCACATTTGTTTAAAAAAGTAATCTAACTATATGACCAGACCGAAAGAGCATCCGATGAAGCTTTAAAACTTGTGATATTTCCAGAGTCTTCAGTTCTTATTTTTTTGTTATTGTTACATGGTAGAGATTTCCTTCTCTCATATTCCTGTTGTGAGTAGGGAAATGGAGTCAGGAGAAGGGTTGAGAGGGAAATATGGAGAAAGCCTAGACTGGTTGAAAATATTATGTACTAACTGAGCTAATGGAAACATTAAGAAATAAGATTTTCCAGTTTTGAATAAAGCTTAAGAAGACCCAGGAAAAGATGTTTTGAGTTAATAAGCTGCAAGATTTCCAGGAAAGACACCAAAATTTTGGCAGTCAAAATGGAGGAAGCTGTGAGTATGTGGCAAGGCAAATAAGATGTTGAAAATGGAATCCTAAAAACCACATGAACCGTGTCAGCACATTTGCCAGCTGGAACATCAGGTTGACAATTAACAGTCACTGACTTAACACTGTCAGACATCAATATTGGCAGAAAACAATATAGGGAACAATTACCCACATGTCAAGGTACAGGATAAACTGCTAATTAGGAAGACAGAATTCACGAAACAGCTGGAGGAAAATGAGTAGTACAATAAAAAAAACTTAGTGTGCAGTGCTTCATAAGCTTAGGAGCTAACAAGCAAATTGGGGCACTAAAGAACACACTTGACCCAAAGCTTTCAATTACGTCTAGTTTATATTATTTTCAGTCCTCCAAAATAATACTCATGACATATCAAACATACTAAAGCCATCAATTTCTACAGAGATTACTCTTTTAAACTCTACAGGCCTATTGCCAGCAGCTAGGCAAAGCTCCCTGCTCCTTTCACTATAGCCGATTATCTGTAGGATTCACTGTACAAGCAACCCTGCCTGAAAGTCTAAACTGAATGGGCACAAATGCTTATGCCTACTCCCCACCAGCATAGTTTCAATTATTTGCTTTTATAAAGATCAAGTTCTTTATGCTCTCACTGAGTCCATGAGTGCCCTGCTTCAGACTGGAAACATGATAAATTGCAAATTTTGCAAGATCCAGATCTCTCTAAGGGCCAGAACTCTCCAACAGGCTGGAACATATGCACAAAACTCTTCGGGTATCATAACTAGCACCCTATCCAAAAAAGTGATTATCCTAGCTGCAAAGACACAACAATTCTGGAAGAGCTTAAAGACAGAAAACTTGTAACTGAGTTTATTTGGTTATTGATTAAAGTAACAGCAAATGATAATAGAATGATGTGCAGGCAAAAAAAAAAAATGCAGTCATCGTTACTAACTGATCTCTCTAGCACATAGTCTTTCAGACAGTCATAGGTTTGCACAAGGCAACAGATGTTTGTCACAAAGAGATGTGATGAAGGGCAGACATCCAAAGCCTAGTAACTGAAGAGTCCCCAAAAATGGATTTTTAGGTTCAAGAAACAATCACACCAGTACCTCTCAAACTGTTATTGCAGGGGACTGGTGCATTAGTGATGAGTCTACTTGGTTCCAGATTTGTAGGGAAAAAAATATAAGGATAATAAGGATATTTTAGACACAATCAAACAATCCTAATGATTTAAATTGTGGTCCTCAAGAGAGAAAAGACTTTGCCATTGCCTAGATAACACAGAACAAAAACTTTCAGGAAGTGTATTTATTTCCATTTTTTTTTCCATTCAGGATTGCTGTCCTTAAAAAACAAAACAAAACAAAACAGAACTCAACTATTTAAGTTTGTTTGGCTGCCTGAGCTTAAGGCTAGCTCTGATTTTGTCAGTCAAATAAACTTCTAGTTTTTAACTGATAGGGACCTACTAAAACCTCTCTGCATGAATGTTGTGAACAGAATCTCTATCTAAAAAAGTGCAAATTCCCTTTTTCAATCTTACTGAGTTTTTGTTGTAACCGGTCATAAGGAGATACACAATTTAATTAGGCGTTGTGTAAAAAGTATTTAATCAGGTAGGAATTTTCCACCTTTCTCTTTGCTTGAATATTCCCCTGTTCTTTGCTTTATCCACGACCTTGACATGTTCAAAGACATAAGAAATTAATGAGATGTGACTTTTCTTTGCAGAATTCATATAATTAAACAGTACTTTATGGTGTTAACTCAGATACTTTAGTATTCTTTTCAATTTATTACTATTTATTTTGTAATTATTTCAGAATGAAACCAGAAGCCCCAAGGAAGCTCTGGCTTGAAAACAATAGCAACAGAGGTCATTATGAATATGCATTTATAGCTCTCTCTCTTTGTGCTAGAACTCCACTGATAATTGAATCCATCTCTAGAATTTTATCATAATAATCAGTCTGACAGTTTTCAGATATCCAAGACACAGCTTTTCCTTGCATCCCATGACAGATATAGGAACATTCTTCTTGCATTTCTATGAGAGATTTATGTTGTTCTAAAAGCTAAGTAAAGGATATCTACAACTACAGACATAAAAACTGTTAAAATTGTGTGGGAATTACCCATGGAAAAAGATATGTTAAAAATTTATCAAGAATATCAGAATTTAATATTTCAGTATTTTTAGCTTAAGCAGACAGACAACTGTACTATGTATTTCCCTATTGTGACATCTTATAGATGTTGTAATTCTCCTATCAGTCACTTTCTTTGGAAAGATTTTATTTCTCATAGCATATCTTCTGACTGGTTACATTTATGTATAATAAAATAATTGGTTGTAGCCATTCAGGGAAGGAAAATGTGTCATTCTCACATAAATCTATTCACTAAACATATATACATTCACAAATACATGTTGCTAGCAAAAAGTCTCTATTTGTAATTCAGATACATTCAGCATTAACTGAAAAAGAAAATATATTAGAAAATATATTGCACATTTGCAGTACTTCTCAGATTTAACAGAATCAGCTACAACAAGAATTTCTACATTCTGAGAAATACATATAAGGACTTTCTAGTCCAAAAAATACAAAATAATTTTTGTTAATTATTTCAATTACAGAACATATGTCAAAAAGGTTATTGTTGTTCATAACTTCTGAGTTGCTTTATGTTTTACATTTTTGTTTCTGTAATAGCAATGCATCAATGACATGTGGATTATGTTATAACACGATAACATACTTTGGTCCTTTGACCATAGTTTCAAAAATCCATCCTATTGCTGGTTTAGTATTAGCTGAAGAATTTTATTTTGTTCTCCAGAAGAGTCTCCTTTCTGGTACTGTACTGCTAGGGACACTGATGTTTAGTCCTGCCCAATAGAACACATAGTACTTATCCTGCTACACAAATGAAAGGAGTGAACATCTGGGAATTGCATTACCACCAGTATTAAAAAAACCATAAAGTATCATTTTTAATATATATTTACTTAAACTAGAACCACTTGCAGCTGTAATGATGAATGAGAAGATTTCAGTTTTATGCTATTCAGGATTATTGTCCTAAATTTAGGTCAGGGCATCTAAGCCAGTGTGCATATGCCTGACTGACCTGATGTCCCTACTTGTCTCCATTGATCAAAAAACTGACAGAAACAATCAGTCTGAATTTTAAGTTCAATTATATTTTAGAAAAGCAATTACAAACTACGACAGTTTTTGGCTCTAGATTTGTGGGTTTTCTGCCAAATATGCAATTACAAGAAATAGCATAATTAGTCTTAAAACGTACATTTGGCAAGTGTATTACCATATGAAAAGTGCATTCTTTGTTTATATATTTCTTTTTTTTTAGTAAAGCTAAGCTATAAACTCAAGATCTGTAGCAGCTTTGATAAGGTAAAAAAATTTCTCATGTGTTATGCATAATATCTCAGTCATTTGATTTAGACAGATGATATTGAAAAGTTTTGCAAAATAGTCAGAAGTTAAGTTACAAAATCTCCATGGGAGACTAGGTTAACTCTTTAAAAATAGTAGATTTTGTTAAAACAAAGTATTTTTTTATCTAACAATATTATTACATTGAGTTTATTTAATATATCTTTTCCATGTCTGTGACTTAACCGAAATTATAGACATTTTATGTCCTATCAGTTTAGTTCACAGAAAGTGAGTATAAGTTTTCTTCATTTTCATATATGTTCCTTCACATTCCTACACCAGTGAAAGATGAAGACTTATGAGAGTATGCATACAAGATCATGGCCCTCTATAGAAATGTGTGAAGATAGAAAAAATTGTGCATTCAAGGAAACAAAAAAATTCCCCCAAACCTCAATAATATAACCTCTTCTTTTAATACAGATCCTGACAATTTATGCCTTAATTTTTAAAAATGTTCTTCTTACATGCTACATTTTTTGCTTGTGAACTGCATGAATATGTTGTCCTAGAGAGGACACATTTCTTTCACATCTGCTTCCAGAGTCTATTGTTGTTAGTTGAATTCACTTTTATTCCTGTGTCCTCTATGTCTGCTCCTTCAGCTGCATCCACCACTGAGAAATGCCCACTGGCTTGGAGATAACACCTGACTTGGAGAGCAACATTTTTAAGACCTTTTTTTAGATCATAAAGAGTTCCAGAGACACTTCTTTTTACATAGTCTCATTCTTCACAGACTCTGCTAAAATACCTCACTTGTGATTAATTTTCTTCGCTTTTGACCTGGTCACACTATAAAGGTGTCCTGTAGTATCATCTACAGGAATAAAGTAATTCACAGAAGGATTTGTTCTTCCCTCAAGTTGAGAGCATGGATTGAATCACCAGATTTTTGGAACTTCTCAAATAGAATCACTAAAACAGGAGTTACTTAGGAGCTGTGGAGAGTAATTCTTCTGTGATGGGCTAGTCTGGATCCTGGAACAGTTTACCTGGAATGGGCCGTCTGAGGAACTCCAAGGTTAATCTGGTTACTCTGCTAAGACATAAGATCAATCAAGAGAGAAATAATACTTTGGCTTGATTTCTCTAACCAGAATTTTTAAAGATCCTGTTCCCTCCCACTTTTCCTGATGGAACGTAATTTCTCAGACTTACATGCTAAAATAAACACCAGATTTTTTTCTCCTCAAGAAGAGGTTTATGAAACCTCTGCATGTCTTATTTTTATAAAGCGTACAACCAGAATAGGCGCCCTCATTCCCTGATGGTTTTCAGATGCATGTTCCTAATGCTTACACTGAATAAAGCAAGATTAAGAGTTCTATTCATTTCTCAACAAGTGAAAGTAAAAACGCAGAAAAGTAACTAGGGGAATAGCACAAAGATTTTACCTGAACCTCATTTTCTATCCCTTTTGTACCATGTCTAGGTATTAACTGAACATTACGTTCATTCATCAGTGTTCTTTCTTAACATCTGTCAAAATGAATAGATCAACCCAAATACCCAAATCAAATAGCTAGATGAACAAAAAGGAATTACAGTGATATGAGAGGTAAGATGGCCCTGTAGAAGCAGACATTTGCATTCTTGATGTTAAAATATAAACAGGAATAAACATAAAAAGAGTCCCAAAATCCATTCCTACTCTCTCAACTAAAGATAGTTAAAAGAGGATAGTATAAAAGAGGATATTTACCCTGCCCCTCAGGTTGTGTTTGAGTCTTAATATTTTAGCTTTGATGAGTCTGCACACGCAAAAAAAATATAATCTTTCTGCTTCTCGCCAGCAGAAGGCTTCTATTTAATTCTTCTCCTTTGATGCATGTCCTGCATTCTCAGTTCTTACACTCTAAATTTTGTAAAAACATGAGCATGTGGTATATCCCAAAAACTGCTGCTTGGACATTTGGAATCTGTTGATTTTATTTTATTTTATTTTATTTTATTTTATTTTATTTTATTTTATTTTATTTTATTTTATTTTATTTTATATGTAAGTAGAATTATAGCAATCAACAGATAGCTAAAAATGTCACTGGAAAGTTTGTACTGAAAGCAAATGCACTAGATTGTATGGAGAAATATTCTGTATGAATACGAAAAGTACATGAAAGATTAATTCAGTTTTGAACTGAGAAGTGAGAAAAGATGTTGATTTTGCATTGGCATGTCCTATAGATAAGACATATATTTCAAAGCAATAATATAGGCAGTTCATCTGAGTCAAAATTTTAATCAGTTTTTGAAACTACTTATTGTGTTTCTCTCTAAAAACAACAAAAAGCCAGTTTCTTCTGTCTTATAATCCAATATTATTAAGCTGTGTTTATTTGTATTAGCTCTTGGTTCTTTTACTCTTAATACTAGTCAGAAATTCTTCTAGTCTCCTGATTTTGGTCCTGTGTTAACAGTGGATTTTTGACTTACAAATAAAACTGATTTCAGCCTCGAAAAAAAATGTTAGATTTATATTCTAAACCCATTTTTGTTACATTTTGATCAAATTACAAATTCTAATCAGTAGAAAAGGATTAATTATGTGAGAAAATAGAGGATAGAAAAGGCAATGCATGAAGTAAATTAGCTAAATAATGAATTATATTGATCATATTCATTACTTATTAAAAGTTAAATACTTAATTCATGTTTTCAGTACTTGATAAACTTTAACATAGATCGTAGAGTTTTAAACTAAGTGCCAACTAACTAATTGTAAGCTATCCAAATAAAATTACTCTATAGGAAAGATATTTTTCATCACAAAATTTCAATATTTCAATTCACTTAATTAAAAATTAGTTATTTAAGCACACTGGTGTGGTAATGTGGTCCACTGTCTGGTGATAGATATTTTTCCTATCAGTCAAATGTTTCTACTATTCATTCTCACTTGAAAAAGAACAGAAGGAAACAGTCTCTATTGCACACACATTATTTCAGATAGACGTTTTTCCAGAGAGGATAAAAAGTCTTTGTAAGTTGATAAAAAGTCAATAGCATTCCGAATTTGCAGCAGGTAGTCAGCACCCCATCATCAAGCTTTTCCTTTCAATTTTTTTAAAGATTTAAATGATCTGTGCTTCAGCCCAGGATTTTATCATGGTACTTATCTCAAATACTAGAGGAAATGCAGACACACAGGGTTTGTTCTGTTTCCTTGGAGACAGAACATTAAAGAAGGGCTAGTTGTCCATTTGAGGAATCCCTTCTTATCACAAAGTCTGTCTCTCTGCTTTTCTAGATTAAATTTGCCTGCTCTCAGTTCCTGTGTGTCCAGGAAAAGGCAGGGCAAGAGGAACTATAGTTTTAGCAATGACTGTCTTAATGATACCTAGATATAGGAAAAAATAGCATAGCTTAGATTTATACTGAAACACTAGAACATCAATTATCAGCATAGAAAACAAAAAAGCATCCTTTGCTCTTATCTAACAAGTAGTACTAATTGACATCTAAAGAAATATTTTTAAATTAAACTTAAGTAATTAAATTTCATACTTACAGTAACAGAAGAATTTGTTCTATTGATTCACAAATTATGATTCTGTAATAAAGCTTTGGAAAATTTATAGGCATTAAACTCTTAGATAGGTAGCAACTAGTTCCAAATTCATCTCCTGATATTAGATGATTAACTGAGGGGAGAAACTAACATTGTCAGAAATCGTGTGTAATGTCAAAAATGTAATACACAACAGTCTCCATAACATTCAACATACAATGCACAGTGTTTAATTTACGTGTAAAGTATCAGTAAAGACAAGAAAGAACTGTCAAAGTATAAATCCTCAATTTCTACACATTTTCTATTCAGAAGTATGTGTTCAGTGTAGTTCTGAGTTCTTTTTCCTGCTGCTGTGAGTGCTGAGTTAAATAGCTGGTTAGCTTGGATGCCTCTATAGCACACAGTGATCACACTTCAGAGTTTCAGTATAGACATGCCATATAACTTCTAGATACTATGACAGTCTGCTTCAAATTAGCAATCATCAATAGCGGTGAGGACTATTGATTACATTCCCTCCTAAACTGTGTCATATATATGGGAATCAAGGTTTTGTGTTAAAATGATGACTTTTTCATTTTTATTTTCTTCTCCTTTCTTTCCTTTTCTACTAATGGCAGATATGTATCTTCATTAAGAAGCTTAAAGATTTGATTTTTCTTAAACAGGTTATGTCTTGTTTTCTACTGAAGTCAATGTAATTTTTAAATATTTGACTCCAATTTGGAATCATCATAATTAGCAGCAACATAGTAACTAGCATTTACAGATACCAGCAAATCTTTGTTTGTATGAAGGTGTGCTTTCTCAGTTAAGCTATCACCAAGGAATCAGAAATAGTGTTTTTTGCTTGTTTGTTTGTTTGTATCTTTTCATTACAAGGCCTTTGTGCTGTTGTGAAAGATATGCTCCTTCCCCAGCTCAGCTTGACTTTTTACATTTAGCCCTAACTACCACATTGTCTGATCTTAGTAGTTGCTTCCCTGATTTCTTCCCCTACCCAGACATTAACCATCAATAACAGTCCTGATGGCCCTATCCTCATGGGGAGATATGGCTAATTGTGAGTACAACAGCCAACAGTCATTTCTGAAGTGAAAAAATGACTATGAGTCAATCATCTTATCCCATAAATATGGGGACAGCCCAAGAGCCCATTGAGCTCTCCTTGCATTGCAGCAGACTGCACGCCAGGGTCTCCCATTGAGCAGAGATGCCTCTCAAGGACACTCCTCGAGGTTAAGACATCCTTCCCACTACAGATTTGTGGTGACTGTAGTACACTTTTCTCTTTTTGAATTCATAAACTTTACATTGTAACTCTGCACAAACCCCTTAGTTATAAACCATTGACCAGGTCTGGGACTAGGATTGGATCCACCCGCACCCAGACTCCTCTCAGAAGGAGTTTGGAAAGCAAGGGGGTCCAATCTGAACTTCGTGTCCCAAAGGGAGGGTGTCCTTGGTAATTCTGCATGTATCTTGAACCTCCACGCAGTAAATAATAAGTGACCTTGCCATAGAATCTTGTGAAACCATTGTCATTATCAATAAAACCTATTATTGCTTCTTTCCCATGAGTGAAGTGCATTGTGTCACTCACCCCCACCTCCACTCGATCAGTGACAGCTACTCAGTCCATGAACAAATAAACTGGATAATTCAACAGAACTTCTGTGATATTGTATATTTTAAATTTCAGCCTTGGATGGAGACAGCTCACTTACTGGTTATGAGCAAAAACTACAGTGATACACACCTGATATGAAAACCATCTAAGTTCTGGATAAAGATACATGACTATTTTTCAGAAACATGTAACCCTACAGTAACCTGTAAGGTCTTATAGGATACATTTACCTGGAATTTGACTTCAGAAATGCCAGTTTGGAAAAAAAAAAAAAAATTCTTTGCCTCCCATTTGAAGTATCATCTGGATTTAAGTAGACAGGGAACTTTGTTCAGAATTACGCTGAGTGAGAACAATACTTAATTTCAGGCCAAGACTTCTGGAAAAATCTGAAAAGGGTAAATAACGTTGTGTCTCTATAATTGCTGGAAAAGTGAAGACCCAGCAGATTGGGATTAACACCTGGTGTGATAGTACCTCTATTTCTCTGTCTTTTGTGTGCTGCAAGTTTCCTGGATGAACAGGATGAATCTGAGACTGTTTGAAAAGAAAGGCCAAGTCCACCAAACTTGAAAAAACCCTTCTCCCTTTACTTCGCTGAGCTGAACTCCTCACATCCTGCCCTAATTTGTGTGATTCTGCTTCTTTCTGTGTGTTGGCAGGACATCTTGGGTGATTTCTCTGAGAAAAAAAAAACTGAAAAACAGAAAACCGTACTTATTTCTACTGCATTAAGGTTTCATGGAATAGTTCATGAAGGTGCCAGATGAGCAAAATGTTTAGGGAGAGAGTGCAAGTTGGAACACCTAGATAAATGGAGTATGAAGCATTACTATCTTTATAAAAATACTAAACTTTGGGATCTGCTATGCTGCTGAGTTGCATCTTCAGCTTCAAGTCAGGGAGAGGAAGTCATCTGCATCTCTGTGTTTGAGAAAACTGAGGTACTTAAGTTTATCTTAGACTACTAAGGACCTTGGTCTCCCTCTTCCTGTATGAACACTTGATGAATGTATCTAAAGTCGGTGTCACCTTTTCTTTTTGTTAGGCATCAAAAGAGAGGTCCAGCCTATTATCATTTTTGCTAAACTTACTACATTTTCTGTTCAAGGAGGTTTGTTCCTCCTTCTTAGGCACTTGCACATGCAGCTGTGGCGTGCAAATCCACATGTTATGCTCATTCTAGTCAGACTCTCTTAAGGTCAAGGATTGCTTGGCTTTTCTGACAATCCTCTGTAGATCCCTGTTCTTCTCCTATATTCCATGAAATCTGTATAAGCTCTGCCATTTTTATATGCAGTGTCTTCTTACTAACAGTAGATTATAATGAATATTTCATCTTTAATGAGAAGATAATGAATATTTCATCTTTAATGAGAAGATAAACACCAGAAAGTATTATTTTGATATTCATACTTCATCTAACTTTTATGTCTCCAAATTGAGCTAGAGTACTTTCAAAGGATGCTCAGAATGCTCACAGGTTTCCTTCTCAACACCAAATGAAATTCGTACCTTGCAGTGCATCTATACAATGAGCTGTTTAGATGTATGTGACATCAAGGATGTTGCTGATGTATTAGATGTTACCAGCTTCCCAGTTCTGGGGCAATGAGCTCATACAACATTTTAGACCACCTGAAATGTTCAGTAATGCTTAGGGAAAATATCTGCCTTAGAAACCCAAGTATGTCTTACATCTGCTATTCATTTCATGTCTCTATCAGCTATATTATGAAGTACTCTGCAGTGATTGCATTACAGTAACCATAAGAAATAAAGCAATTTTCTGATTGATTCAGCTTATCTCTACTGGAGAAATCAGGCTATGCTAATGATACAGCTGCCAG
>JAUBNY010000238.1:0-27684 GCA_032275445.1 Crypturellus soui
CACCCTGTGCCCCGTGCTCTGGGTGTCCCTGCTGGAGCAGGGGGCTGGACTAGATGATCTCTAGAGGTCCCTTCCAATATCAGCCATTCTGTGATTCTATGATTCTGTGTAACTCTGCTCCCATTTATCATTTAATCCAAAAGGATTTCCCCAATCATTGCAATAGGGTGCCACCTTCAGCCAGTAAAATCTGCTTTTCAAGATTTAACTTCACAGATATGCTGCTTCCTGTAAAAGAAGCGAAACCAGGCATTGTGTTGAGTAGGGTCAAATCCAGCCATTAGTAGTGTAAGAAAAAAAAAGAAAAATGCAAGACGGTTGTAGAAGTGAGATGCCTCTCTGTAGCATGCTATGAGAAGAGCATTGCAGCAAACAGCTTCACCAGTGTGAAGGCTGTTTAGCAGGTGACTTAAGTACAAACATGACTTTCAGTGCTAATATCAAAAGGTAATGAATACCCTTGTGCAAGTCAGTCATTGACATAGCAGGCACCCAACATGTTCCTCTTATGGCAGATTGGTATGAAGGTTTCACAGAGAGTTAAATATGGTGACATGCTTTCATGTTCAAAGCTCAAGGGGCAAATAAAACCCAGTTTCTCTGGAGCATATGGCAAATACTCTGTGCTCATACAAATTGAAGTGCCTCAGGATAAAATACTAGAGATGGAAAAGGATACTTCATATAAAAAGTTCTTTCATTGGAGAAAGTTTTGTTTTCCCAAAAGGAAGAAGTAATCTTCTGTCTTGGCACTCATTCAAACTTTTGTGTCTATTGAATAGATGTATCCCCAAGAACTTCTTACATTAAATGTGACTAAGTAAGTACCTTATACTAAGAATGTTCATTACTACAGCAAAGATGTCAAGGCTATATCCATCTCTGTGCAAAGACTGTGGAAATGCAAAACAGCATCCCATGCAACTAGCCTTCTAAAACCAAACAATTTTCCTCTAGAGAGAACACTGGAGTTTCACTAATGCTGAGAAGACTGTTCAAGTCCTGATATTTGAAGGGAAGATACAAGGTTCATATGCTAAAAAAGTTCAGACTATCTGTCCACAAACCCAAGCCACATCCTTTTGCAGAGCAATGATGAGACTGCTGTTTGCTTCCAAGGACCCATGACCCACTTTGCATAAAGGGAATTTGGGGAGGTGACTTCTAGGAAACAATAAGAATTAGAAAAAAAGCATATGGAATATTGTTTAAAAAAAGAGTTATCTATGACCTGAAGTCTTTGAGATATATTTTCCACATAATCCTTCTTTCTGATCATTCCCCATAGTCTTCCCATCTTCAGATTGAAAGAAGCAACTCCAGCCTTGGGTGAAAACCTGGGTAGAGAAGAGGACAACCAGTGGAGATGCTAAGGCCTTGGAAGAGTTGATTCTTCAGTATCCACAGAATTAGTGTAGACCACATAGTTTGAAGAACTGCAGAGATGGGTAAGCAATCTCTCCTTTCTATGCCACTGTACTGAAACATTTTCAGAAGAAATATTTCAGAACGTAAAACCTTGTCCTTGTTATACAGGGAACTCTTAGGCAACTTCATGCCGATTTCTGGGGTGTCCATGCACTTGTACTGACACCTGGTGGCAAAAAAAATGAATAAGAAGCAGTTGAATAAAGATGGTTGGCAATTTATTTTCTCTGGATTTGTAAAAAAATACAGCTTCCAGGTTAAGTAACATTGATCAAACATGTTCTGACACCTACTGTTTCTGAATCTTGGGTTGCCTTTCTCTAAAAGCCACTTGGTAAGCCAGCCACACATTTTTGGAGCAGAGCCCGAAATGGTAGTTATATTTCTCATTTTTCATATTATTGAATTACAAATGTTCCAGTCTGGGTTGCAGCTCTCACTGTACTTTGCAAAGACCTGACCATGGTGCAATGAATTTGAACTGTATTGAGCAACAGAATGAGAATTCCCTCGGCCCCACGTTTTCCTGCTGTTGGCATGCTTAGTAGTTCTTACAATGTCATCATTGTACAGCAACGTTGCTGGAATAATTCCATAGTTTTCCAGGGGCTGAGTCCCAAATCCTGATCACATATATGTTATCACCTCTTTTCTGTTTTTTTTTTTCCTCATATGTTCCTCAAAATTAAATTTAAAGCTAAGTCAGGATTCTGATGGTTTTATTCTTATGGGATGAGAAGCACCATGGCATCTGGAAAGATTTGAAGGTTTTATTCAAGAATGTTGTAACTGATGGAAAAAAAAGAAAGAAAGAAAGAAAAAAACACTGAACTAATGCTGCTATCTGTGAAATCCCATAACAAGATCTATATTCTAAGCAAAACTCACTATCTTCCTTCCAAATGTGGAAGATCTGTCCCGTTCTCTGACTTCTACCACCATTATCGAAGTCTCTGGCTCTTGGTAACTAACTGATGTCAGCTTGCTCCAGCAGTGCCTATTTAACGCACTAAGTGTTATGTTCATCTAAAGTAGTGACATCTGTCTCTTTCCTTTGGAAACAAAATCAAACATAACTAATAATTAATAACAACTTCCTCAACAGTGTTGAAACTGAAGGAAAGGAATGAATTTGAATCTCCCTTGAACAACTTTTACTCCTGAGGTGAGATATATTCTACAGAAATAGTAGAATATAATATTTTCTGAATATTGTTCAAAAATGCTTATTTACTTGCAGACTGAACCATATAAGGTATCTCTATGCTAATGTTAAACATATAAATAATGTGAAATAAACTATGTTTTGTCCTGGGCAACAGCAAAGCCCACGTGGAAGCCATTTTCTGCAGTATGGATCATCCAAGTCTGTAAAGCCAGAATTAGCCAGTGCTAATTCTTCTAATGAATAGCAATTGTAATTGATTAAAGCTACTACATTAATACTTTTCCCAAAGAAATCTATTCACATAAAGTGCTTCAAAAAAAAAAAAAAACTTCAATGTAAAACTTGATAAAAAGAAAGGCAATTCCACCAGTCCTAAAAAATAATAAATGAGCAAACGAAGAAAGCGGTCTCAAACTACCCTTTGACCAAGGAAGCACAAGACAGATTATATTTCCCAATTGAAATGCTTATCACAAAAGTTCAGTGCAACTATCTTTTTGTTTACTCTGTGCTTCCTCAGGGAAAATGAAGAAGGATAAACAATGATACGACCCAAATGATAAGGTCCTCAATAGCATAAGTTCAACTAACAGATTTACCTTGTTTTGCTCCCCTCTCCCCATTTTTGGGCTGCAGGAAGAAAAAGACCAAGAAATGAAATCATTTGTGCCTTAGAATGAAATGACATTAAGCACAATAACTTGTTTCAAGCAATTTTGCTTTTGAAGCAAACTAATTGTTAACCAATACGGTGCAGGAAAAGGCTGCAGTTGCAAAAACACCCAAAGACAAAAAGTTTGTTCAGGTTTGGAGTTGTATGCACAGGCAGATAAATATAATTTCTGCTACAAAAACAGTACAGCTGGAAGGTCTAAACTCCACATATTGCAGGCCTTGGTCACACACATGGACCTCTGCTGCAGCCCAGTTGATAGTCTTCATTAGTAACAATTTTAGCTATTCATAAGACTGTAGCCAGCAATCTGAGTCACTGCTCCATCTGTACCATCCCCATGGAAATGTCAGCAACAGATGCTTATAGTTTGATGGGATTCAAGCTAAAGGAGCCAGAACAGGATACCAAAATACTCAGCAGGGATTTCAGCTAAGTCCTGCTCTGTGTGGAGTACTGGCTGGACTACCTTAAAATATAGTTTTGCTTATTTCACCCTTGAGAAACATGACGTCCCTACCAATCCCATCAGGGTAAAAGCTTGACCCTTAGAAACGCCTGGTGGTCTACACCCTCTATTAGGGCTTCAGTTATTGCAGAGCAGATGCAAGAACAGCTAACAGGAGTGATATAAACTCCTTCTAGCACTCAGAAAGAGGCTCTTAGAAAACAGAAGGGGCTGTTTTTTGCAGAAAAAGTCACCACAGAGCAGTGTTGTTGCCCTGTGAGCAAACCTTGGTAGAACAAAGAGTCTGAGGACTGACATCACTGTCACTGTAGAGGTGATCATAGTTTGTTGAAGGCCAGAAGTCTCTTTAAAACAACCCTTTTGGGTTTGTTCTAACAGCATTGGGATGTACGTGGGGTTTTGCTGTTGTTGAGAGAGTAAAGAACTTTATTTTATTTTTCTTTTATAGGTTTGATTAAATCAAAATTAACCAAGATTTGACCTGAAATCACTCGATATCTTATTTTTTATCATAACTGATGAGTCACAGATATTCGGCAAACAAGAAGAGGAATCTAAAAATCTTATTTCAGTAGCCATGCCATAAACCAAAGTTTAACAGCACACTCTTTTCCTCTCAGCTAGTAAATATGAAACTAGCTTACCCCTGTATTCCAAGTTTGTTTTAGAACTATTTTGTTCAGAGATGTGCACATGAAGAGGATCACTTTGGAGGAAATGTTCAAGGCTCTTCACACAGGCACCAGGAAAAAAAAAAAAGATATTTTTGGAGTTTTTTACTTCTGGCCACATTCTGAAGGTATAGTACCCATCTGTCACATCCAAACCTGACGGCAAAGTTACACCCTGCAGTTAAGTCATTTTAATTGGTTTCCCCATTGCTGACAGCAAGAGCTGGATCACTGGGTTCTTTCACTTCACACAGCCTGAAGAGATGGAAATTTCTTTCAAGTCTAGAAACTTCTTGTAGACTATGTCTAACAGCCACGCAGATATTAGAGATGTGTTATTATAGTTCTTAAAGCAAGATGCAGATGCCTAGAAGGGATACTCCCTAAACAGACTCAGTATGTGTTAGTGCAAGGCTGGAAATCAAGCACTACATAATCCTGAGGGAGCTATTTATAATCTCTATGTTGTTTTCCCATCTGAAAAACTGTCTTCCTAGTTGCAAAAGTATTTGTTTCAAAAGTGTTAACCACTTATCTGGAAAGAACTCTAAGTTTCTTTAAATTTAATGAATACTCTTTCACCCTTACAGTAGCTAAAGGCTCTGCACCTTCTTCTTGGTGCTAAACTTGGCATCTATTAAAGCCCTAGTGCTTCAAAATCATAGACAAGATCCTTTTAAGAAAGAAGATTTTCAGAAAGTGGTATTAATAAAATACTTATAGGAATTCATTATTTATTCAGCTATATATTAGTTACTTGTATTTCAGAGTGATAAGATGTATTTTCACAGATATTGCCTTGGTATAACTCTATGTTTTCATCTACCTAAATTGCTGCAAGCCAGATATCTCCAGAAAGAGAACACATGTCAGGTTATTTATATTATCATGAATGTAACAAGGGTCTTTTCTCTCCTAAATTTAAGTACATGATTCCCCTCAATAAGCAAAAATGCTTATGCAGAGCCAGGAGGAGAACACATGCTTTTAATGATAATTTGACTGCATTTATTCCCAAAGAATGCTCCAAGTTTTATACACTCCCCATATTATTTAGTTAATAACTATTATTGATAGACTGGGTAGGAAGGGCAGGAAAGATTTAATTACTACTAATAGAATCTGAAAAGGATATCAGAGCTAATAGATTTACTCTTATGAAGTGCTCTGTTTGTAGGAAATATATGCAAACATATTCCCTGTTATAATCACTGTGTCTTGCTTCTAGTTCAGAAGAAGAATCCTATCCTGGAGAAGGCTGGATGCTTTGAAATATAATTTCCAAGTGCCGGTGTGCCAAACAAGGTTCTCATGGGGTAGCCACTGGGAAGTGCTATAAAAACTGAGTGCTGATATTCCACACCTTTTCAGAGCTTCTTTCTCTAGATGAAGGGAATTGTTTACTTCCCCTTGAGATTCTCATGCCAAGTCCCAAAGGATGGTTTGAGAGGCACTAGGAAAATGCCAGGGAAGTGGTAAACTATGTATTCTTTGGGTTGAATAAAGACTCGCTGTGAGAGCAGTTTTGAGCCAAACGTTTAGCTGTTTAGAGAGACCTGTCTTTCACTCTGTATGTCAAAAATAGCTAACTCTCATTTAATAAAACAATTAATACTCCAAGCTGGGATAGGATATAGGTTTCCCTTCCCCTCCAAGGAAAGAAGCAAGAAAATAACACCTGAGCACATACATTTTCTCATGAGTAATGTTTTAATTCTTTTATGCAAATAGAGAAGTTTCAGGAAGAGTAATGGGCAGTGTCTCTCCCCAAGACTTTCATGTGGCTTGATGGGCAGGATGACCCATTTCAAAACAAAAAATTAAATGTCCCCAAGTGCACAGAAGCCCAAAGCCTACAAGTCTGCACATTAGCATAAGTACTGTTAACAAGCGACCACGGTGCACGTACAGAGAATTTATTCTAGTAATCTTTTACATGCTTGATATGTTCAACATACTCTGAGCAACCACAACAGGTCATTTTCTCTCAGTTGAACCACAAGAATTTATTGATCCTAATGGGAGTGTGTCATAAGATGCCCAGTGGCACAAAGTGTAATGTAGGAAATGGAAGGGTCTGTGAGCTTTACACGGCTCAGGAGTTAAGGGACAACTCAGGTGGCATTTTGAGGAGGGCTACTTTCAGAATTTTGGAATGAAAGATAGATGAGACTCACTCCTGAAATCCGTTTTGTGGATCTAGACATAGCTACTCAACACTGGATTTTCAAATCAAAGAGGGAACAGAGACAGAGGGCATGGAGGTGAAGATAAGTAAATACTTATCTGATTTAGCTGATCTTATGGGAAAAAGACTGTGCTCGATACAGCCTTAGAGAGGTTCGGGCAGTGGATATTCTTAAAGCCAGTGTAAATACCTGTATTGCTTTGAACATCATCTAGAGATTTCACCTCCACAGCTGAAGACCAGTAAGCTGTTAAGTTAAAGTTAATTCCAGCAATTGGAGCCATGACTGCTTGTTGAAAAAGCTCTGGAGCATTTGAAGCAGGACCGTGGACGTTCCCAAAGCTTTGCACCATCACTGTGACATACACCACTCATAATGGCCAGGTCACACAAGCTAAGCCTCATCCCGGAAAAGATCAGAAGCAGACATGTTTCTATGTGTGCCATAGAAATGTTACTTTTCCATTGCACCCTCATGTTTAAATATGCATTGAAACAAAATAAAATGAGAAAGAGGAACAAATCACAAGAAAAGCACCAGTTGTTTTAGATTTTAATCCTTTCTGCTTACAATTGTGGATGGCTTTTCAAATGCCATTTATAATATTATCGGCTATTTACAGTGCTTTTTGAGTGAATTAAAATTTTGTTTTAATTGTACTTGCTTTGCAAATTGACAGCAGTAGTTGACATTTGCAAACTGATGGCTATTTATATGGTGACTTTCTTATAAAATAGCTCTGTGGTTTATGTGACATTTTGCTATTGCCTTGATTGTTTAAGAGGGCTTTTGCTGCTGAAAGCTTGTCAGATTTTTCCCAACTACACCAGTCAGCTTAATAAAAGATCACAGACTTTGAGGCTTATTCTTTTTTTTTTTTTCTTTTTTCTTTTCTTTTAGAATAGTGAAGTTGGAAGGCAACTCCAGAGAGTGTCTAGTTCTAGTCCAACCACATTGCTCAAAGCAACTGAGCTACAGTGGGTTGCTGAGTGCCAAGTCCAGTCCATTTTTCAGTATCTCTGAGTATGGAAACACCACAATCTCTCGGGGCAACCTATTCTACTGCTAAACCACCCTTTCATTAAAAAGGAGGGGGATTAAATGGAATTTTCTGGTTTGCATGTGCCCTATTGTGATACCCTTCTAGCTGATATCGAGGGCTTTGTTTCTTCAGGCAGTATTTCCTTAAAACACAAACCTTGAACTCTGCTGAAATATGAGGCAATAGAATAAGGGCTTATACTAGTTAACAAATAATGGAAATTCAGTAGGAGGGAATAATGTAAATTCAGCGGTTAGCACTTTCTGCCAGGGGAACAGAAAAAAAAAAAAAAGCCTACACAGAAATGGAAAACAAAGGTGATCCCTATAATTACAAGTGTCCAAGTTGAACTTAAATGCTGTGTAAGGTATTATAACAGTTCTTGAAAGAAAGAATAATTAAAGACACAGAGACAAAAGGAAAGTGAGTAAATTACCTACATGGTTTTATCAAAGGTGTCAGCCTTTGATAAGGCTATTGGGACTTTTTGTTTGTTTGTTTTGTTGTTTATCTTAGATAAAGTGTGGCAGTGGTCTTAGTCTATGCAGATTAAAAAATGAAGAAAAAATAATAAAAAATGTAAGCACTCTATGGTTTTCTACAGGAAATTACTACTCAAGGAAGAGATGATGAACACTAATATAAGAATGCCAACAAAGAGCTGGCTAAAGAAGAGACTATAACAGCTTTTATTAATAGGGTAGATCAGATTGGAGAGAGGCAGCTACTTGTATTCCTCAGTAGTGAGTCTGAGACCGGTTCCAGTTAATTTACCAGTGACTGAGAGATAAGAAGTAGGTGGATGATCATCAAACTTTTTCATGACACAATTGTAAGGTATATTAGAGAGCACTGAGTAATCACAAAAAGAAAATCAGAGGAACTTCTTGGAAAGAACAACAGGATGAGGGTGACATTTAAGAATGAAAGAGAAAAGTAATGAATTTGGCTATAAGCAGAGGAATCACTGCTTTCAGACACCAGTAAAAAAGATGTGCAGGACAACTATGAAATAAGAGCATGACCACCTTGATCAGTTCCACTGTGGTGGTGTCCGATGTTGGTGCTAGGGGTGCCCCATTGCCTTTGCTCGCTCAGGGTAGTGGTCGGGCTATGCTTTAACAACAATAATTGGTTTCCTTTTTCCTTATATACATTTAGGTTTTAGTTGCCTTCCTCTTCCTCCTCTCCTCTGCAATGGTAAGGGCTAGAAGTGCATCAAAAATGAATCTTGAGTTGATCATTACCTACAGTCTAAGAGTTTTGGTTATAAGAAAACAGCAAGGGGAAAAAAAAAAGTTAAATATCACAGAATTCAGGGTAAGAATGGTAAGAATTAGTTGTATAAAAACCTTGATTTGTTTTATGTGATACCTGATCAAGCCCATTGGCCCAGTCTCACCTACCACAGCACTGAAAGATGTATAGATACCAGAGTGTTGTCACTAATTATGTAAAGGGAAATGTCAGTGTGTTATTTCAAATTTATTTGGATCTGTAGTCAAACTCAGCCTCTGAAGAAAATGGGAATTAAATTCTAAACGATTACACAGGTGGACCACATGTGAAACAAGATGTCGATTTTTATGTTGTATCAGAAGAGAAAATTTGCACAACTTTCTGTTTTTTGTTCATTCAGATATGGAAAATTCAAATTTCCTTGAGGTTCAGCAGCATTTCAGTCCATTTATATTTCAATAAACTGTTCCAGAGATGTTTACCCACCTGAATCTTTCTGAGATGCATATTGCCTTTTTTTTTTTTTTCATTGATTTATTCCCATTTCCACTAGGAACCAGAATGGATGCAAAGGCCACAACGAAAGGTGTTTATCAGTGAAAGGCATGTAAGTGTCCTTTACAATTTCAATGTTCATCTTCTAAAATACTTGCTTTGCATATGTAAAACTCATTTCACCTGTGAATAAAGTCATCAGATTTTAATCAAATTTTACTCCTCCTTAATTCTTAGCTGGGGCTTACACTCTCCTCTTCAGATAGATCCTGTCTGGCACATCTATTTCTGTCAAAAACATGGAATTTTGTAATGGGAATGGTATGACAATATTTATCTCAAACATAATTCATTGTTTGAATGCCCAACGGAGGCTATATAATGCAATTCCATGCTGTGCTGGTTTAACCTTTGTATTACTATGTGCTGATGCCTGGGTTTTTGTTTGCTTGCTTTTCTCATTTGTACCCTCTCTCTCAAGTTAGAGCATCTGAAGAGCTACAAAGGATGAACAGATTAACTTAGAGAGCCCTGAAAAGGTCAACCTTGCATGCTTTCCCATTATCTTCTGCAGAATATGCAAGGAGTTTAAATTGTGGCACCTAATTCTGATGGCAACTGTAATGCAAGCAGGGATTAAACAATAGGATTTTTTCTCATGACAAGGATATTAGTGAGAACAGAAAGTAGTACCTAAATGCTATTGAGTCATTACAAATTTTAAACTTTAGTCTTATAGTTTGGTGAAGGTCTTCCTATATTGGGCACAGTAATTTATATCACCAAGTCCATTTAATGTGTTATAGCATATAAATTCTCAATTCAGGGCTTAATTCAACTTTGGCAGAAATTCTTGACTCTTGATTACAATTTCAATTACCTCCAATTCCTAACTGTTGATTTGTACTTATTGCTATCAAGTTCTTTGCTTTTCTATTCATTTTATGTAATTGCTACTTTCACTTCTTATCTTGCCATTATGTTTTTAGCCTGAGTTTATAAAGAAAAATAATATTCTGTAATCACTCCGTGATAGTGCGTGTGTCAAGGGAGAATATTGTGTATTTTTTCTAAATATATATATATATAGATCAATCTGAAATGAGTTTGACATACATTTTCAGAGTTAATTAAGTTTCTATATTCTTTTAGGAAATACAAATTTGTATAGAAGCTAAAGAAACTTTTAGGGGTCTTGTTAAGAGAAAAACTGCTCTGCAAGTTCATTTCTTATTAGACATCAGAAAATACACTGCGGATAATTCTTTTCTGAACAGTCTAGGTGAAGAGCTTCAACCAGGGGATCACACAGGATTTGATTCAAAGTACATGAAAAACTAAGTTTCATCAGGTCAATACATTTTAGGTGAGGAAAGCTTCTTTGGGGGTTGCAAGCTTACAGTTTTTGTGGTGCATAGAAATAAAGGCTTCCACTGAACCATCAACATTTAGAAATCTTCTCCCATCCAACTCTATTTCACATTATAATTCTGTCCTCCATGACAGCAAACACTCTAGTTCCTGAGTATCTCATGATACATTTTACCAGAAACTTTCTAGTCAGTCCTAAATATACATAATAAAAAAAAAAAAGTATTTTCATTTGGAAAGGGCAGCTCATAAGTAGCACACTTCACTGCATCTTCTCCTGTATCAATCTACAAGGAATTCTCATTTCTAGTTTCTGTTTTACCTGCACCCATGATGACAAAATGGAAACTGCAGCTGGGACAATCAGGGTTGCCCCTCCTTCCCCACCATCCTCATTGTTGGTATAATTCGGTGGTTTCATACATACAATCTCACATGAATCTATGTTTAAATATATATAAAGTGCTTCCACCTTCTTTTTATCAGCTCAAGATAGAGACCCAATTAGCTTATGTATTTATTTTTATAGTCATGTAGTAAAATTACAGTGATAATGATAAACTATTCTCTTCAATTATAATAGACAAAACTAAGGTAGGATATGCATGATTATACCAAGTCCCTCTATAGGCTTTTCTATAAGCATCTACAAATGCTTATCTAACCCTTACTCTTGTTGCCATCAACATCAATACCCTAAACAGTGATTAGCAGGAGGAATTAGTTTTGGTAACATGAGTACAGTAGAACAGGAGCCAGTAAATTACAGAGACAATAAATTACTTCTGTTGTAGCATGGTCCATTGCTATAGTATTTTCTTTGATCTAGTGGAGCAACAAAGGACTTGGTGAGCCGCCAAATCCAATTCTTCATCCATTACCATGGCCAACTACATCACAGAGGGTTGAAGGTTTTTTGTTTTGTTTTGTTTTGTTTCTTCAAATGATTTTCAAGCTCCATAATAAGGTTTGTTTTAACTCTCAATTAGTGTGAATTAAATTCTATCCTATGGATATCAATGATAATGCTTCCATTGACTTCAGCTGACTGCTTTGGGATTCAGGAAGCAATGGAGAATTAGTAAGTGGAGTAAGGCATAAAGAAATAGTATTTATTATAGCAAAAAAAATTAAAAAGATAGATAACCAAAAAATATAAATGAGAACTTTATAAACATAGAATAATATCAGCAGGTGAACTGATAATAAATGTAGAATCTATTTGCATACTATTAGCCTTAGTAATACAGAAAGAAGGAAGAAAAATAGTGCAAAATGGTATCATAACAGAATTTTCTTCAGGTTTTATTAAAACCATAACCAAAGCATCCACAGTGTAAGTTTTAGTATTATCATCATGAAAATTACTTGTTTTGCCAAGTATAATTATGATCCTATCCAGGAATTCAAAAGGCAAACAAATACAAAAGAAGAAAGAGACCTAGAATGCATAATAAGAGAGACTGCAAACACAAAATAGGATATTGTTTAGGCACCTCATCTGAAGAATATACTTGACCACATTCACAAAATGCAATTACTTCCTTACTTGGGAGTTGATAATGGTCTTTTTTTTTACAGCAATCTCTACCTCTGGAAGAAATAGGAATTATAATGGCTTACTCTGATGACTTAAGAATAGTAAAATAGGTAGTATACCAACTAGTTGGCAAATGCCCTTTATGGATAAAGGGTCTGATTTTTCTTCAGGATATTTCTGCTCTCACAAAATCCAGAATCCAAGCTTTGTCCCTGAAATTAGTTGTTGTTCCTGAGCTTAGTTGGATTTATATTTATTATCTGAATAGTGCACTTAAAATATGCTTCAGAGGCCCTTTCTTTTTTTCTCTCTCTTTTTTTTTCTTTTCTGTTTCTATTGCTTTGTACTTAATTAAAAGAAAGGTGACTGATTAGAAGTAGAAATAGTTCTGTAGATTCCAGTTTGATTTGCACCTGGCAATTCTCAAGTTTTCAAGTTCTTCATCCTCTCAATATTTCTATGATATATCAAGATTATTCCTGTTTAAGAAATCCATCCGACTAAACGAACTGCCACAACAGGAAGCAACTGGTGCCTACACAAAGGCACAACACAGATCTACCACCTCTCTTCAAGAGCCTCATCTACAAGAGTCTCAGTCGAGGATTGGTCACCCTGGCCTCTGCTGCCTGGAGGAGCTCAGGAGGTTCAATGAGACATCACTGCAACAAACAGCGTGTTGGCTTTTACAAACAAGTGGATATAAAGGTGCCTGGAGGCTATTCTGACTTAGGGAACCTAGCGAGCACACCTTGGAGGGGAATATAGAAGTGTCTTTAAACTATTCCCTTCTCATCTGCTACACTAGGTTGTTTTTTTTATATGTATAATTTTCCAAGCTTGTAATAAAATTGGCCCTATTTACCTCTTATTTTTTACTCATTAGACAAAAACAAAATGTCTAATTTAATTTAAGATAAGGAAGAGGAAACTCAGACCCACTAGTTTATGGGATGTGTAACTCCCCAGAAACCCAAATAAAGTGCAATTTAGTGCAGAACAAGGAGTTTTGCAATTGTGCATACATCTCCACTTACTGACTCCATCCTGCATTAGTCATCAGCGCTGCCGTCAAGCAGTGGGAACGCAGCCAAGAGCCATTCCCCAGGTGTTGTGTTAGCTCCATAAAACATGCCTTAACAGCTCGGTCCCTCCCGGCTTTGCATGCTACATGCCACGAAGTGGAGACAGTGGGGGCCAGCAGGTCGGCATTAATCATTTCCTCTCAGAAAACATTATGAAGTGATGCGTTGATATTAGTTAAATAGCTTCGCAGAAATAACTGATGTAGCAGAGAAGCCTCCCTCGCGTCCAACCAGGTACTTTAATAGAACTGTCAAGCGTTTCATCTGGCTCTTTGCTGTCTGGCACCTTGATTAGACATTTACACACAAGCGTGGGGACTGTACACAGCCATAAAATCAGACCTCTCTGCTCATACCAGGCTAACATTTCATAGTGGTGATGGCGATGGAAAGCGTTGTAGATGCACACATTAAAAGCTTATACAAACGTGCACTGCTACCTATAAGGTAATTGGAAGAGCGGAGCAGAACAATTCATTTTAAATCGTATCAGCGGCATCGTAACTCTCTGGTGGTTCAACTCCTCCCTTCTAAGGAGCCAGTGTTGAACATATGCTAAATGCTGCTACATCAGTGATGCCACTCTTAATTGCCTCCTCCATTGCTAAAAAGTCTCTTTATGAGTGTTGCTCTGTGATGCTGGGACTCAGAATCGCAAGCCCCATGCTGGGCTATTCCGCTACCTGTTTATTATAGGTAATTAGAGAATGCAACACTGACTTTGAAGTGCCGGCATGCCTTGAAAAACACAAATATATTGCTTCTCTGTTTCTCAGCGCATAAGCAGTCAGCCTTATAATTATCTTAATTGTCTTAGTTTTTTTTTCTCTTTCTACATCAAATGAGTATGATTTTCCTAAAGAATTAAGAAAGGTCGGCACAATGGTTAAGCTTTAAATTATCTTCTCTGGTAGAAAGCTAGCAGGAAAAAAAGAAACTGTGAGTGCAAGTGCATTACAGTATTCATATATATTCCATATTCATATATTCCTATACAGAGTAATTTGTTCAAAACAAATATAATGAAAAACAACTACAATAAGGGAAAGTAATGAGTTAAGCAGGTTTTCTACGGTTTCTAGGAAAGTTTTTCCTGTCTATTTTACAGTACCTAGAAAGATACATAAGACTTCACAAGGGTATAAAGCTGCAAGAGTCCTAGAAAGCTTTTAAGCTTTTAATAATCAGGTTCATACAATGCTATGATGGGACCAAGGACACAAAGGTGGATGCAAACCTAGGCACAAGTAAATTTAACATGACTTAAAGGCATCTTAGTAAACATGTCTCTTGAGACTTCAGTTCTCAATCTGCTACACGTATCCCTCACCATGTGTAAGCATATGCACGAATGTGAAGGCAGAAAATAAATATTTTCAGCTCCTATGAAGGTATACTGATATATCTGATGCAAGTATATACCAAACAGGACTATTCTGTAGGAGCACGATATATACAATGATGCATCATTTAGACATTTAAATGCAGAAAGGCAAGGAGAGCTGAATGTCACTGGAGATGAACAAGTGGTTGCTCAGAGACAAATCCATCACCCAAGAGACTGATAAGGAATTTAAGCAGCAGCTTTCTAAAATCAGGCTAGTTTTCAATTTTTTTTTTCCTGAGTGCAGAGACTTCATGCACATGCACGGGCATTTTCCAATTGTTTTACATGCTAACTGGAGTCTCCATTTTCTTCAGCCACTGGCATTTACTCCCTGGTTGTTAACATCGATTGATTCCTCCTGGCAATAGTCAAATATTGGAGAAGGTCCTTTCAGAAACTCACCATGCAACAACACAGCCAAAGCTATGCATCAAGATGGCAGCATTGTCAAAAAGCTAAAATGACAGAAACAAATAAACAAATGAAGTCCAAAAACCCTTTACAAGGACATGGAACTACGATCCGTTCACATAGGCAGCACACAGCTTGCTACTGAGAACAGGGGATTCCTTAAAATGCAGCACTTTTTGCTAAACCTTTTTTCCAGGGTCCAGTAAACACAGACCATGGCTACTACAGGAGTCTTGCTGCAGATCTAAACTCTTCTGGCTGTGACTGGTTCACCATATGATGTTCATGGGTTTACCTCTTTGATCTCAGGGCTATCTAGATCACATATAGACATGTGACTTATGTGTCTGGTGTGACAGAAGTCCACCTTGATGCCAGTAAGAGCTGATATGATCTTCAATACCAAAAACATGATGCTCTGTTCAGATAACTCTCTGAATGTGATTGATAGCCACCATGCAGGAAACAAATCACATGGTCATTACTTTCTCTTTTTGCTGTTTCTTCGTGTTGTCTATGTAAGGATTTATTCCTTAGAGTTCTTACACAGAAAATAGTCATCCTTTACCTCATATATTCCTGCTCATTACAAATCACAACCCTTCATCCTTCTATTCTCATCACCACATTATCCGAGACATGAACAAATCGAACAACACAGCTGCTGCCATTCCATATCTAATATCTGTACAACTTTTTCCTTTCTTAGTGACTCTTACTTATAACTCTGAATAGCTATTTTAAATGAAAATCAGATTTCAGATTAATGAAAGTATCTTTCAACATTAAGCATTTAGGACTATGACTAATGTTGAACAGAAAGACAGAGATAATGGAATGATTTCAAAATACTCTCTCATACCACTGGAATGGCATTATAACAACACTTTTTTTTTTTTTTTTTAAATACTTGATAACTAAAGAATCTATGAAAGTACAGCAAAGGAGGAAGAACTGTAAAACTGAATGAAAATGCCAAGTACAGAATATATATCCTTGTTCCAGTATATGGAACTGTCCTGGGGGATCAAAAAGTTGGCTAGTCTTTGTAGTCAGCCTGCTCTATCCAGAGAAAACTCACATGATAGTCTTCTTGCTCTCAAGACTGAATGTCTGTTATGGTTAATAGAGGTTAATAGAGGAAAGACAGAGGTTACTCTTTCTTTCCAGACAGCATTTAGAAAATTATTTTTTTAAGAAATATTTTCTATAAAGATTTCTTTTAAAGATTTTAAAAGTGATTTGGGAATCTGATCCTGCACAGAGCTGTCCATACCCACAGCTGACCATACCCAATCTTTCCCTTTGGGTTGATGAAGAATTAGCTGTGTTTAAAATTTCAAAATGATTTTTGAAAAATAAAAAATGAAGAATAATCAAAGCCTGGCAAAAGGTTGCCTAGATATGGATTTCATTAAACTCTAAAGATGCAACAGATTTTTAAATTCAGAATGAGTCAAGGTTTGATGAGGACAAGACCAATTTAAGTTCAGTGCTGAATCTAAACTAAAAGGCCAGTTATCTTGGACTTCAGGCAAAGCAAAGAAAAAAAAATGACAATTCTGGATACATTTTTCTTTAAGTCTGAGGTCTTTAAAGTTCACATCACACAGATGACTAAGTGGTAGAAGGTTGATTTGCAATCTTTGCAGCTGCCAATTGTTTCCCTCAAGAGTTTTTTTTTCTTCTTTCTTTCTTTCCTTCATTCTTTATTTTTTTTTTCTGCCAGATTGTACAAATCAATGCTTATTCCAAACATGAAAAGCATTGTTTTGAAAACCAGTTAAGGTTGCCAAGGAGACCACAGTGTTGTCACTCTCACATCATTTATAAAACCTATGCACTTTATGGCAAGGAAATGAATAGTTAAAGGCATTATAAATCTTATACTGACAAAACAATGAACACATGCATTATTTTTCTTGAGAATATAGAAATGGGAAGACAAGACCTCTGATCCTAAGAATCCAAGAACATAGGTTTCTCTCTTGAAAGCTAACAGTAAATTTCTTTCAGTTCATCAACGACAAATATATGTTTTTTCTAAACTTCAGCCAAGCAGAAATATGTTCAGAAAGACATACAAATTAAAATGCTTTAAAAAGTGACCACCCAACTAGAGAGAATCTGACTTTGGTTTGTTCAGGACTGCTGTATGTTTTGATTATGAAAATTAAGCCCCAGGAGTGTCAAAGTGAGCAGCCAAACTAGGCTGCCAATATTCAGCTGAAATTAGAGCCCATATTTGAAAATATTGACCATTGTACCTCATGTTGTTCCTACTCAAGTAGATGGTTAAATAGGATTAAAAGAGACAAATGTAATTCCCAAACTTCCCATCCACCTCATGGTAGTAAGATTAATTAAAAATGAAACAATGATTTCTGATTTCTATGGGGATGTTGTTAAGCCACTCTGTTTGTCTAAGACAATGTTGTAGGATGAGAGCAAAAATCATATTTTAACTGACATAGCATTTAAGAAAGGACTAATATTTCTCCACTGTAGCCTTGAAGAATATGCCACACCCTCAAAGAGTTCCTTAAGTCTTTTCCCATATTCCCTGCTTATTTGCCCAATTAAATAGAAAAAATAGTATCCACATGAGCTTCCCCCGAAACAAATCTGTATTTTCTTCCTTCATCTATAGAATGGTTGAAATATATGCATTGCTTTCAACTTCAGCACTTTTCTGTGTGCTCTCTGACGCCACCCAAATTCTATTCTGCTTCTAGTCTCACTCCTCCTTCACTGAGTCTTTCACTTAGTCTTGCCTATGAAGTCAAACATCCAACTTTTTGAAGGGTTTGATGTAAATGGTATTTTATGCAATTATAATAACCCTAAATTTCTATGTCAGTTTTCTTTCATACTGAAACTTATTTCTATGCAAGCAGAGGTAGCATCATTTCTTTCTTATGCTGAAGATTAAACAAGATTCATCTGCACTACTCACAGACAAAAATATCCTACGCCTTTTTGAGGGTTTTAATTTCTCTTACAATGGATGTCAACAGCAGAGCCCCTCATCTCTATGCTGAAACCTTTATGGCGTTAATCCCTTCTTCTTGTTTCAAACTATTCCTCATGTTCCTGTTTCAGCAATGAAAGATGGCAGCCTAGGAAAGGACTTCAGGGAATCAGAAATGCCTTGGCAATTGGAGTTAGATTAGACACTTCTGGCAATTTAAATATAGCAGCTGTTTTCATGTTATTTTTATTGTGACCGTTTCTTCAACTCTTCTCTTTTCTCCTTTCTTCCAAGCATTATTATCAAAGTAACTCAGGATGTTAAAAAAAAAATTGGCATTAAGTTGTGAATTTAGAACATCTTTAGGTTGTCAGAGAGGTGTCAAAGGCCGTTGTTAAAGAGCACACAGTACATTTCTAGGCCAGATAAAGACCTCAAGCTAATGACACACATTTTTCAGCAGCTTATATGAACTGTTGGCTTGGCAATTAGCATCACAAAAGGAAATGTTATTTACCAGTCACAGTAAATAAACTGTTTCTTGACCCAAACCCACAGTGCATTGAGACAGATACTGTTTTTCTTTTTTGAAAGTGTCTTCATAAATAATGCTTTTGTTCATGCTTAACCTCCACCCCAAGCAGACAAACAAAAGTTAAACTTCTGTTTATCATTGTTCAGCAGTCTATAGAAAGAAATCAGCATTTGTCCACACAAAGACACTCTACCAGTGCTTCAAACCCTGTGTTAATACACAAAAAATCTTAGATCACCAATAGTAAAATAAAACAGGCAGTTGATGATGGACTGGAGTATAAGCTAATGAGGAATATATATTACAATAATTGATTTCTGGAGAGTTAGCAGAATCAAAAAAAAATGTAATGGAGCAAGAGCAAGTGATGTTGAAAAAAGATTCAACACTGAAAAAATAAAACAACTACAATAACTGGATGCTAGGAATAATAAAGAAACATTAACAAGAACAATATTGTTCTTGTTAATATGAAATGAAACACCAACACTGCAAAGTTCAGTTACAGATCATGGAAACTGCTCCATGAAAATGCAAACATGTCTGCTTGACCTATGACAGCAAGGGACAGATATCTCTAAGGTACTCAGATTTTGGTTGTGAAATGCTGTCGCCTGTAGCTGGATATTTCTTTCCTTAAGCTGCCAAAAAAGTAATAAAAAAAGGACTACATACATACCTCTATTCAAAGTACTGGTAAGACTCTGGCTTGGGACATGAATTTAAGAGAAATAAAGAATTTCTAAAGTTTTCCAAAAGTGCATTCAATGCCATGTGGATCTATCCTTGAATGAATTATCCATAGACTTTTCCTTCATTCACTCTAGATTAGTTTGATCAATGCAGATGAAGAGCAGCATTGTGTAAAATGCAATGCAACTGTCAATAGTGGTATATTTAGCGGGGGGGAAGAAAATAGAGATATGTGAAATGGTACTGACTGATGCATATCTCAGCAGACTGCTGGGCTGTTCGATTTGTCTTTGCACACAGACTTTGTATCTATCAAAAGGATGGTCCTGAGGACGAAGTTTGTATCTAAAACTGAAGGGGATCTGGATCCAGGTGCTGATTCAATGCAGAAATTTTGGGACAAATATATATCAGTATGCTCGTTGTTGAGTTCTAGGTCCACAACAATATTCTTAGGCATCAGGCTCCCTAAGCCTGTATAAATACAATTTGATCAATTTTGCTAGATATACATCCAAAGGGTGTGTGGTTCATTTCTATTTTTCACTTTTGTTTCATTTCTGTAGAAGTACCTCAGGCATTTCCTACTAGTGGGAAGTATTTTTTTTCAAAGTATTTAATTTTATTGTTCAATATTTGCTTTTAATAATAGTGAATGAAAAGCTCTCTGTGGAACTTTGAATTAACAGATTTAACAGCAACAAAGTACACAAATTAAATACTTTAAATTGATTAGTAATTGACAGCATGGAAAAGAAGCAGTAAATACATATTGCCAACTCACTTTTCCATGTTGGCAAAAACAAAAAGTTTTACATTCAGAATAAGTAAAGATTAATGATGCTGAAAGGGCAAAATGCTCTGGATTGGCTTATATAGTTCTTTACAAAACTTGTATCTAAATCAATTTGCAAGCACCTAATCCTGCACTCTATGGAGATCCGCATATGCTGCCAGGTATTTGCAAGGTTTAGGTATTTGCAAGGAAAAGTAAGCTGGGCAATGTGGCTTTTCTAATGATTTTGTAAGATATTGCTGTTCATTCTTTCCTTCCCTTAGAGTGTTTGTAGACATACAGCGCTTGGAGAAGGTGCTTCATACCAGTTTTACAGTAGACGTCTTTGACTGATGGAATTAATTGCCTTGTTTCTTTGCTTCGAGGAAGTAATGAGTCTAGGTAGCTGCCTTCCTTAGGATAGATTTCTAAAGTTACATGAGAATGCCACAGAAGCATTTAACAATATTATCACTTACATAACATATTTATATGTAATAATATAACATATTTCATTTGGTGCTCATGAAAGAGAAGCATATTGTCTCAGTTTATGTCAAAAATATTTAATTGATCATCACAAAGGATAAAGAATCACTATTAAAAAGTGTGAATGCAATTCAGAGAGAATGTATCAACTTCTTAATAAAAAAATCTGTTGCTCTGCACAGATTTTTAAATGCAGTAATGCCCCTGGTGGCTTGAGTTCTCTATTTTTTATCCTAAATAAGGATTGCAGTTTTCAACAATTTAAATTAATTCATCAGTTATTAAAAAAAAAAAAAAAAAGAAAAAAACACTTTTCTTTCCTGTAAAAAAGAAATTCCTAAGAAAAAGACATGGGGCAATAGAAAAGGAGAAGTCTATCTTTTTATTTCAGGAAAACTTCATAATGGATACAATCGTGTTTAGCAATTCATCTCCTATAGCAGTGGCTGTGGGTTTACTGAAGGAGTTTAGAGTGATTAATCTTCTCTTTTCTCTCATTATCACAGGCTTTATGCTGTTAAATCCCGTATCAAGTGTTGCAATGGTGACGGCAGCCTAGTGCTGCTTACTGGTCAATTTGGCACTTTGCCCCCTACCAGGTAGTAGAGCATACACACTTATAACAAATTCAAGTCCATGCTTTCCCTTCTTGAAAATACCTCAGAACTGATGGAAGCTCACTGGAGGTGTAAACGTTTGTCTGCTAAGCCTTGACCGTCTACTCAATTCACAGGAAGAATGAAACCGCTCACAAAATGCACCCACTGCACGCAATGCCAGAGGATTTTGTCTCATTCAGGCTTTAGCAAAATGACAAGTATTCTAGCTATATTTGGGCTCTTCAGTGCAACCCTATTAAATATACATTTGACATGGTGCCCATTAATCTTGTGCAGCACAGCCTTGAGTTACTCAATCTTGTGACATAATGGATTCCTTTCCTACACCTTTGGATGAGCAATCAAATGGAGATTGACTTTCTTCATTTAGTCAAATAGATTTATCTAAGCCATGTTTCAAATGACTAGATTAAGTAGGGCAATGTGGGTTTTTTATGTCTGAGGAAAAATCCATTTAATAGAACTGTTCCTTTGATTTTAGAGTGAGAATTACTATCAAAACACTAGACTCCCTCCTCTGTAGTTTTTTGTTATAATGATCTAGACAGTCTTATCTGCCTGTACAGCAATTGAGGGTATTAATACTCCTGTGACATGTCTGCAATAAAGTATGTTCCCGGACACAAAAGACAAAGAGACTACCCGCATGAGGCCATTTATGTACTTTGCTATACGCAGCGATGAGGACAGTGAACAAATGTCCTTTTGTTATTGTGCCACAAAAATGATTTTCATGAAGGATTAATTCATTATAAAACAACAAAAGGGCATTTTCTTTTCTTGCTCATAATTAATTATGAGAGGACAAAGGTTCTGTGCAAAAGAGAAGTGTAATTAGCTTGCTGCAGGGAATTTAACCTCTCCATTACATTCCTGAGGTGATACAGAAGCAAACTCCCCACACCATGTGTATTCTGGAGCCCTCTGCTGAGCTGGAGTAGAACTTTCCCCTTCTTCATCAAGACCCAATTAAACTAATGGACAACTCAATCACATGTTATCAGGAGACAAATCTCTAGAGGAAGAAAAAGAAAATTCCTTGAGATTTCTCCTGAGCTTTTCTCAGGAAGAAATAGGGTAAATATATATGAAAAAATATATAATACCTATATATATAAAATCAAGATTTTGAGATGAGACTAATATATGTCATCTATAGCTGAATTTTAATCTATAATGTGATGACTGGTAATATGCTGCATTAAAAAAGAGGAATGTAACATTCCTGTAACATTAACACAGCTGTAACATTAACCATGGCTACTTATTCCTGAGATTATAACTTTTTCTTGAACTTTTTCTTGAGCAGAAAACAGAAAAAAAACATTTTTTTATGAGCAAATCTCTTCAAATATTTTAGAAGGAAACAAAGGAAAGAAAAGAGAAAAAAGAGAAAGTAAGAGGAATTCATTGTTTGTCCAGCATTCGAGAATGATCTCAGGGCAGGAAACAAAGAGCTCAGCTCAGATTCAGGAGTTTTCTGAACCCAAACTTCTATCAAAACCTGGGTTCTTACTTCTGTAGCTCTCCTCAGGAAACCAAGAGTTTAGGATCAGAGGAGCCAGTCTGTTTGAGCTACAATAGACCAGACAACATTTAAAGATGCACTTCTTCAGTGCTGTGCAGCATGTAAGACATGAAGCACTAAACATTTCTATCATCTTATTCCTTATGATTTTCTCTTGCCCTTCTAGATCTTCCAGTTCTGAAGAAGACTTCCTGTAAGTTCTCAAGGAGAAAGTGGGTTAGCAGATGTCCACACAGGCTGGAGAAAATAGAAAAGAAATGAATGAGTCTTGAACATTGAGGAGAATGGTTCTTGAACTGAGAGACTTCAAATAATTATCTAATAGCTCACAAACTGTGACTTAAATCCATGATGTGGATTTAAACATAATAGTACTGTCTCCAAAAACATCAGCATCTGCACCTTATTGAATTCACTGCTCTTCCTGACTAATCAGAGCCCACATTTCTATAACCTGCAGGATGATCCACACATCCAAGGGAAAGATGAATTCCACCACACGCACATGAGTATTGATATGTATTGATATGAAGTAGGTCATCATAAGTAATTAGACAGAATTCAAAAACAGAGCGGAGGAGTTGTTTCTAAAATGTCTAGGTTTTGTTTCCTGATCTGTTGAATTATATTAATATTTTGATACAGTATAAATCAGACATTCAGATACCAGAGACTCAGATATGGAATATACCACCAAAATGTCATATTCTAACACAACAGGAAAAAAAAAGATCCCTACTAATATGTAGCAGAACATTATTTCCTAGAGGAATACCTTTGGTTTTCTTGGACTCTTGCAGAATTTAGTTCATATAGAACACTGTGATCCATGTCTGTGCTGGAGAGACGTTCCAGTTAGTTATATTATCAGAAGCCAACCGTGTTAGAAAATGAGCACTACTTTAAGTGTGCACCCACATTAATGCCAGGATTTCTTTTTAGGCCTACTTTTAAAGTGTCAACAAAATCTATACCAACTTGATCAAAAAAAAAATCTGATACAAACTTATTTTTTTTTTCTTTTCTGGAAGTCTGCTTTTTTGGAAATAACTGAAGAAACAGCTGTTGTAGTTAGAAATCTCTAACAGCATCTTAAAAACATACAAACCACTTAATATTAAAATACTAATATAAAAGTTGTTCTGACTAGTCCAAACCTGCAGCTTCTTCTGGAAGGTTCAGTGCAGTGACATAGCAGCACAAAGCTATTTATCTGTAAAATTACTTAACAAGAACTACATTTTACAAGTCCCCTACTAGGCAGATCATTACACAGCCTCAGCGTGTCAGCAGAACTATGGTAATTTACATTTGGGGATGCTTGGACCCACATAACTAAATCATATTGTAGTGGTAGCAATTGAAATATTATATTAAGCATTAAGAGCATGAAAAGATGAAAAATTATTTATTTAAATCTAGATTTTTATTGGAAATTAAAGTTTTTTCCTTTTTTGTTATTTTTAAATCAGATGATTTTAAGTGATGAGCAATAAGCAGATAGTTTAGAGGATGGCTGATGCGTAGTTAATGTTATCATCTCACCTAATGACACATGTGATTCGAAAGAATGGCAAACTTTGTTCACAATTAATCATAAAGATGGACTTGCCAGCAGATTTCACTGTCCCAGCAACAGCGTTTCTGGTTTTGGAGACCTGCACTGCTACTGCACAAGACCTGATGCCAAAAACAAGTGATACAGACACTGTAATGTTGACACTGTCTTCATAATTTGATTCTCACATCCTTCATTTTCCATTCTTTAATGGAGGCACACAAGTCTCCAAGGGTTATTGCTCTCCCCTTCTAATGCAAACCTCAAATGCAGGATATGTGAATCAAAATGAGGCAATAAATTAGGGTGCCTTTCCAGTAGCCCTGGAGAGCACAAGTAGCTGAGTACAAAAATAAATAAATAAATAAATAAAAATGACATAACTAAAAAAAAAAATACCTTTTTAATGACCACAGACCACTATTTCAGCTGCTAATTTACCTGGGCTTTAATTTGTCATAAAGTATTCAATAGTAAAATAAAGTAGATATAACAGTTTCACCTCAGTTGGTAGATTTATTACAAAAGTATATCCAGAAAGATAACTTTAATATTTGATCCCTCCTTCCTCAGATTAAACCCTTAGCTGCAGGAACATAACTAGAAGTTCAGTTTCCCTAATATATATAAATATATATGGATGGACATGTCTTAAGGACAATTCTGATTTTCTGTTAGATGAATTGCTTTTCTTGTACTTTTGCTTGAGAACTGATTGGACAAAGCTCTTATCAATATTATCTGCATTCCTAGATTCTAGCTATCTATCTTCTTTATTTATGCACTTATACTAAGTATCTAATACCAGGCAGGCTGTGTCTGGGACTCTGAGTGGAACAAATAACCGAAACCTAAACCTTCAAGAAAAAGAAGAATGCAATTTTTTTTCTTTATAGGCAATAGTTTATTACTGTCACATAACTGTAGTTAGGGAGAAAAGTCTTTCAATCAAATAGTAAAGTGCTCTTAGCATCACAATAGGATATGTGGTCAGAAAGAACATATATTTCTTTTCTTTGCAATGGTAATGAGAACTCTTTTTTCAAAGAACACTATAGTCCACATAAATTATTCACCAACAAAATAGACTCTATATAGATTTCTTAAAAGGGGTATTTCATTAATATGACAAATTACATCTTTAGCACTGAAATGCTCTAGTTACCTCCACGAATTTAGCTGGGAAAGATACACCATCTTATAGTTCACATTAGGAGAATATATTCGGCAGACCTATTTTAAAAAACCTTGAATTCATGCATCCTGGGGTCCAAGCATGTATGGTCCCAGCATTCATTTATTAATTTTAGATTACCATTAGTTTTACTGTCATATAATAAATGAACATAAATACCCATTGGCTTCATTTCTTTTATCACGAGGGATTTACTCTCATACTTAAATGAAAATATAGGGGTCATTGATTCTATTTACCACTCCGATATTTCCTTGATAAGAAAACAGGGATAAAGTTAATTAGATCAACATTCTCAAACTGCCGTCTCATAAGTAGTAGCTAATGTTTTAGAACCAGCTTTGTACACAAGGTTTTATATGGTCGGTTTGTAGTATCTTCTGTGGTTAAAGCAGTGACAGTCTTGTAAACTGGATGATTTTAATTCAGAAAACAAATGTTTTTATGATTTCTCTCCTTTTGGGTTTTCATCATTTTTGTTTTAAGCTGGATGTGATTCAAATGTCCCTACTAGTAGAACTATTGCAATTTATAAAATGCGTGCATTTTTGATTTCTCCAAGTGCATAGAACACCGTTATCACCGTTATCAGAACCCTGTTCTGAGGTTTAAGCAAATGCATTTTGTAGAGGTTTGGATTATGCACACAGGCGGGTGCAGTGACCTAGGAAATGCTCTCTCCACAAGCTACATATTGGGCTTCATGTGGTCCTGTGCTCATCTCCTCTGTTTATATCAGTGCAGCAGCATTTTCTGAGTCCTGAGCATTTTCTAAGGTTTAATACATCAGTGCTCCCCAGGCATTTGCTGATGTTAGGTGAAACATGCCACATTAATGGAAAGAGCTTTTACTATCACTAAATTAAGTTTTGTTTCCTTTTTAAAGACATTTTAACTATCTTATGTATACTTTGATTCAAGCAGCACTGGGTGCTCAACCAATTTTATCATGCAGCCTTTGTGAAATGGCTTTTGCTGCACTTTGATTTAATGCAGCATTGTTTGCTTAAATCTGACACACAGCTCATTTAGATATTTTAACCATGAGATGCAGGTCAAGGTGTATTGTTAATTAGGAAAAAAAAAGTCATTGTTGTTCCCTTTGAAAAAGCTCCTTAATAGAAAAAGAAAGATGAAAGGCAGTGCAGCTGGCAGTGAAATAGCATGAAAACTGCTTTCGTTCTTCAAAGGCCTTGTTTGTGGGATGTAAGGTCACTTTGATAGGAACTGAAAATACTACCAAAATAAAGTAGCTCCAAGGAATCACTCTAAAGACAAACTAAATTTCAATCAAATCCCTGTTTCTTTCTTTCCTTCCATTTTTGGAATGAGAACAATTGGAAAAGTTGCAGAACTAAAATAAACTTCACATCTAGTTTCAAGGTGTTCTATGTAGATACATCCACAATTAATTATACTTATCAGTGAGGAAGAAAAAAAAAAGAAAAAAAAAAGAAAATCAGTGACAAAGTTCTTCAACTGCAAGTTTGATGTCACATGCATATATCAAATCTGATGGCATAGGCATTTGAAATTCTTCAGGAATTGTTTCCCTATATTGGATGAACTCTATGAGAATATCAGTATTCTGATTATTCAGTGAGTTAAATTATGTGTTAGAACTAAACACTCACTAGATAATCAACCTGCTTTTTGTTTTGATTGGCCATACCATCAGATTAAGCTGCTAATATAGAAAAAGACAGATGTCAATCACTGAAGCATCATAGCAATCTGCTAATGACTAAGCTTAGGAGCTTTAATAATCCTGCTTATTTTAATGGTAAAGGGTGGAAAAACTGAAAGAAAACCTGATTAGAGCAATGAACTGCTTATTATAAAAGATTTGATTTTAGCATAAATCTATATTTTAAACCATCTTGTGCTTGATTGCATATCACTTTTCTTATCAATGTGGTATTAGTAGTAATTTTGCTTGAAAGCCAACTGGAAAAGAAAGGAGAGGAAAGGAGAGGAAAGGAGAGGAAAGGAGAGGAAAGGAGAGGAAAGGAGAAGAAACGAAAAGAGAAGAGAAGAGAAGAGAAGAGAAGAGAAGAGAAGAGAAGAGAAGAGAAGAGAAGAGACGAGACGAGAAGAGACGAGAAGAGAAGAGAAGAGAAGAGAAGAGAAGAGAAGAGAAGAGAAGAGAGAA
>JAUBNY010000238.1:27784-51374 GCA_032275445.1 Crypturellus soui
AGAAAAGAAAAGAAAAGAAAAGAAAAGAAAAGAAAAGAAAAGAAAAGAAAAGAAAAGAAAAGAAAAGAAAAGAAGGTTGAATTGAGGAGAATTGAGCCCTAATGAAAACCAAGAAAAGAGGAGTTAAAAAAGAGCCTTGTTCACTAGCCTGGAGATAGTTCATCCTGTTTGTTCAGAAAGGGAAGGAAGTGGTTCCCATCTTTGATCAAATGATTACTTCTGTGAAAGAACCTCCAAAGAAAAACAAACAAACTAAACAAAAAAAAAAAAACATTTTTTTCTGAGAACATGGATTTGAACACTGAACTCATACCTGAGCAGCTTAATCATTTCCCTAACTTCTGACATGGCCTCCTGAATTCTGTCTGAATTCAACTTCCTCTTATGCAGCAGTATCTGTCCATAAAGGTAATCCTAAGTATTTCTACAGATTCCATGAATTGTGCTCAGAAAAAAGATAATAAAGTATAATAAATTATTTACACATTTGTAAAACTGTGGGCTCAAGGACTTTCTCAAACTTGGGGATCTAAAGTCCTAAGTAAATGCCCAAAATGCTTCTAAAAGTGTGAGTCTCATGACTCACCTTCCTCGAGTCATACAAAAATGACATGGAAGTGGGGAGTTACAGTAGATCACCTAAGTCCCACGTAAGTGTTTTTAACACTGTTCTCCCCTTCAGCCCAAGACTACTGCAATAAAGACAGAGGAGAAACACACAAACAAACCCCCAAAAATATCACTTAATTTGAGTGGGATCCCACAGTTTGACTTTTTCTCCTTGGCGAGGTGTTGTTCTCCATGGAGCAACAAGCTATGTTATGCCCAGCTATTACTTCTATTTTTTTTTAACAAGTCTCCTTTTCCTATTCTTCAGAGTCATATCAACTTCTACGGTCAAAATCCACATGCTCGTCAAGCAAGGATAGGTCATTTTGAGTGCTGACAGATATTATATGCATTGTCTGATCATCTCACAAATGTGAACCCATTCATTCTTCATCTTATCTTTGAGACAATTTTCTACCAGAAACACAATTGCATAAAAATGTATAAATATAAATTCTTTCTTGTGGAAAGGGCTAATATTTACAAGATCTACCAAAACTCATAAAAGGTAATAAAACGTGGAAAAAAAATCAGTATCTTGGTCCAATGCACAAGTGAAAAGACCTTTCTTCTTATTCAGGTAAGAATAAAGAAATCCACATTCCCTGCCTGTTTGGCCATTCCCTGTCAGATGACTATAAATATCAAACTCACTGAATTGAGGAAGCAGGAACACATGAATTTATCTAGAAACTCTTTTTAAGCAGAAAGACAGAGTTGTGGAAAATCAAAACAGCAGCAGATTATCAGAAGATAGCAAGAGCTAAGCTGGAATGAAAAGATCTGACAAACATAAGATTAGAGTGACAACACAGTTCCCAAGATAACAGAATCATCAAACCTGGAAAGGCAACTTCAAGGCACCATTTTTTGATTTATTTTGTTTTGTTTTGTTTTTGTTTCTGTTTGTTTGTTTGTTTTTTACCCCAGATTAAGTAAAAGAGGTGGAAATCCATCTGGGAACCCCAGATTAAGAGAAAAGAAGTGGGAATCAGTGATGCCACCAACATAAAGTTTCTTTAAGGCAGTGACAGCAATCAACTAGTCCCTTTATTCTGTGCATTATACTGACTTCCCTCATAGTTCTTCAAATGCTTAGATGTTCTGAGATCACCCTGTTCACATGAACATTTAGACATATTTGTGGGTATTGCATCTCACCAACATGGCCTGCAGCTCCAATAGCCACCAGGTCACCCCACAGCTTGATGCTATGTTAGTACCTGCTTTCCCTCCTACAGGCTTGCTGCCAGTTGAGCTGATTGAGAAGGAACATCCCTGATGAAGAACAATATGAAAGAAGAATGGTGCCTTAAGGAGTCAAATTGCTCAAAACATCACCAAGGAACTTGAAGAACTTCCAGCTTATCTAGCAACAGCCTTTACTGCTAAGAGCGTGGCCCTTTGAATAGTGATAACTCAGCATCGGTGACCACAGTGGAAAGTCCGGGCTGAGGGGATCACATCCGTTATTGCTGACTGCAGCCTGACTACCATCTTCATCTCTCCTTGGAGTAAGTCAGTGATATTTTCGGTCACAATAAAGATGCAAAATAAGCGTCAGAGAGCCCTCTAACTTTTTATATTGTGCTATACCGCTCTGCCTCCTAGTTGCTGGTTAAACAGTTGTTGATTAATGCCATGAAATCTGAAAGTGTAATAAGGATAAAATAAATGTTATGCACAACATGAAAAAGCAGGGAAAGCTCCAAAATACACTAAATCTTCTATTTTACCAGTAAGTAACCCCAACCCTCTTGTGATCATTATGTGTCCCTAAGGATTTCAGCACTAATTTGTTTGACTTTTAGTTAAACTAAGGCAATCAATTTCTTCCCCTAGGTAGTTGCTTAAGGCCACTTGTATTGTACATCCAATTTGCTCAACTTCTGTGAAGAGGACCTTAGCATATTAACATGATGTAGATGTTGGTCAGGTTAGGTATGGAAAAAAATGTTGTTTATTCTGAATATAATTCTGTTGAGCTTTTATCAGTGCAGATTGGCATATTGCTTTTTCAGTTCTGCATATGCAGACATACACTTCTTAACAACATGAAATGTAAGTTATTAGGGATTGTATGTGAGTAGCATTATACAGCTTTTGATATACATATAATCGGATTAGGTGATGGCAATTTTTATCCTCTAAAATGCTGAATATTTGGAATATAAATGCTTGCAACAACTCAGAAACTATTACCCATTATCTACAGTCATAATTCCTTCCATTTGAAGAATGACACATGTAAAAGAAATTAAGATTCCTTACGCTTCTTTCAGCACTCCTAACTGGAAAGTGAATTTCTCCCATTCACTCAAAATATTTCTACGTTTTTTGCATGTTCTCCCAAAAGCTTTGTGGAAGAACATATGAATATGTAAGTAGAGTAAACTTTCAACTATCATTCCTTCCATACTTAAACTCATATTGATTTCCAGGAATATTCTTGCTGATCTCATCCGTGAAAAATAATCAGGGTCAGTTTTTAATGTTGTTTGGTTGACATCTATTTCTCTTATTTCTAAATTCACATTAAGTCATTAACTGCTTAAGTAATTGCTTGATTTGAATACTTACATTTTAATACCAATCAATGTAGTCATTTTTAAAGAAATATAGTACTCACAATGATATTCACACATGACATCAAAGCAATTTATAAAGTAATTAAAATTACTCCTAAATGTGACAAATTACACACTCTAAATAATTCAATTAAAAGATGATTACTGCCTCAACCTAAAAGTCTAAGCTACTCTAGGTACTCTACTATCAAATACAAAAAAACAAACAAACAAAAAATCATAAATGCGTTCTTTCCTCACTTTTGCACTGGTGCTAAGAGTCTGAATTTTATTTTCTAATTGCATGTCTAGTTTCTCATATTGCTTCAAGAGAGCAAGACTTTCTGCTGAGTGGCAACAAACAAAGCAAGCATCATTTTGCATTGGACATGGCAAAATGCTCCAGTAGCTTCCTTGCTCCAGCCTGTTGCTCCCCTAATGAGACATGTGCAATAATGTTCTAAACCACAAAACGGACTGGAACTGAAACTGCTGAAAAAAATAAGGAAAATGAAAAGACCAGTGAGGATAAGGCAAAAACTTCATGTGTCTTTATTTATCGCTAATCACTATCAAAATGAGCTCCCTCTTAGTTTGTGTGAGTTGCAGATGAGAGAAGTGGCCATGGGGCCACTTGCAGCAGAAAGTAAAGCTTCGCAGTAAACACTTTCTGCAGCATCTCCCCTCCTGGCGGTACTGCCAGGTTAATGGTCTGTAGTCTGAGCCACTTCCTCGGCTGCTAGCTGAACTGATTGCTGCTGAGATACACAAACAGGTAAATTTGACTGGAGGGAGATTTTCGTAATGGCTGCTATGCATGTGAGTGCTCTGGTTGGCTCAATGGACTTTAGCCATTGCAAAGAAACTTCCTTTTATAACTCGACTGTGGATTTTCTATGTATTCAGAAGAGCTGTATAAGGGTGTCTGAGGCATGAATTGTTGCATCCTGCAATAGGGTGTATCTAAGGGTATATCCAGACTGTACATTGTACGTTACACTGATGTGCTGCCCTTTGGAGTGAAGTAACTAATTCTCCCTAGGAATAAGGCTGGATACCTTTCTAAAGATGCTTTCACATAAATCTCACACCTTACAGGTGATATGGATGAGGCTTTTATTCTTGATGGGTGAGGCTTTTATTCTTGCACACCATTGGTTCTTCATCTCCATCCAGCAGCCCTTGCATGCCCATATTTTATCAGGCTGCTCTGAGGCACGAGCAGGATATAGCAGTTGAGCATCAGGATATAGCAATGTCAAACATCTCTCTTTTTTTTTTCAGGTTCTTTGTTCACACACATTTTTGGGGTTTCAGATGCAGCTACAGTAGAGATGCAGGTCATATGCAATGATATGGTCCTATTGGTAGTCTATTAGCTATCTCTGCACAATATAAATGCAAGGCTCTTTACAACGTGGCTTGGGAGTCAATAAACATCCTGTTTAGGTAAACAACACAGATTCAGAGAAAGGTAAGAAGTAATCTCTTTGAAGAGGGTCTAGATAACAAAGTTAGGTTAGGTGTCCTACCTCCAAGCAGTTGAGTTAAAGTCCAGAGGAATTACAGAATCACAGAATGGTTGAGGTTGGAAGGGATCTCTAGAGATCATCTAGTCCAACCACCCTGCTCAAGCAGGAACATCCAAAGCACAGGAAGATCTCCAGAGAAGGAGACTCCACAGCCTCTCTGGGCAGCCTGTGCCAGGGCTCTGGCACCCTCACAGGAAAGAAGTCCTTCCTTGCATGGAAATGGAACTTCCTATATTTCTGTTTGTACCCATTACCCCTTGTCCTGGAACGGGTCACCCCTGAGAAGAGTTCGGCCCCTTCTTCCATTCTCCCCTCTCCCCTGCATATTGATCAGATCCCCTCTCAATCTTCTCTTCTCCAGGCTAAACAGACCCAGCTCGCTTAGTCCATCTTCATACGATAGATGCTGCAGTCCCTTAATCATCTTTATCTCTCTATGCAGGACCCTCTCTAGAAGTTCCACATCCCTCTTATACTGGGGAGCCCAGAACTGCACACAATATTCCAGGGGCGGTCACATCAGAGCTGGATCCCCTCCCTCAACCTGCTGACACTGCTCCTCCTGATGTAGGCCAAGATCCCATTGGCTTTCTTGACCACAAGGGCAAAACTGGTCATCACAAGCCTGGCATTTTTTTCTCTCTTAAAATTATCTTACAAAGTAGAATGAAAAATGTTCCCTCGATATCACAGGCTAGCTGGATCCCAAAGCATGGGGAGAATGAATCATTTAGCAATAGAGTGTCTAACAACTGTCTGCTGCATTTGTCGTCTGACTTGTAGCTGCTCAGAAGTGCACAAAATGAGCACTGCAGAAAGGAAAGCACGGTCCAGCTGGCTTTTCAATCTGAAGCTCTGCAAGGAAATTGTTTTTCTTTAAATTTTGAAACAGGCATTGTAAAATTTGTGTGTATGAACATGTGTATGAACAAATAGTTTGACTACTATGCACATGCATACATATGTCTGTCCATGTACATGCATGTATTATATATAAAATACATGCATACACATATATACATGTATACAAACACTAATATGAGGTGAATTCCACAGCTTGCCAGATTGCTCTCTCACTGCTTAGCACCGTTATCGACTTTCTGTGCATCTTCAATAAAAGCAAGGAAAGAGGCACATGAAACTACAGGAAATAAGTATACAGGAAACACTTTACTGAAATCTATGGATTTCACTGGATTATTCACACCAGCCAAAGCTGTCTGGTCATTCATCAATACCAACTTGGTTGGGATTTCACAGTTATAAATAATCTCAGAATTGCATCATTCTCTTTCATTTCACTCAATTTTTCATAGAGGATCAAAAATTTGCAGTAATATGTAGGTATATGGAGGTGAGTTCTAGAGCAAAGTAGCAGCTAATAAATATGTTTCTGTAGCGAGGAGGAAAAGACAGTTTGGAAGAGTAATCTGTAATTATGTAATCTCTATTGTCAGGTGAATACTCATCCTTACTGAGTGGGTAGCATCTCACTAAAAGATGCTGTTGCTTTGCAAAAAAAAATATATATATATATATATATTTCTCCAGAGGGTAAATATATGTAGTTTTTGGAAAAAAAAGAACTATGAAAAAGATGGATGGTTACTGCTTTACAAAGTCCTTTATTCAAGAAACTGCTGTTTACATGGAGCCCAAGAAGATGCTTTTTCACTTGACAACCTTCATCTAAATGCACAGCTGTATGTCAGGAATTTCTAAATAGCTTTATTTTCACCTAATATCATTTCACCTAGTAATCATTTTCTCTTAGTCTCTTATTCTCTACTCTCTTGCCTGAGCCTAACTAACTCCATTGTTGAGCTTATATATACTTGAACTATACTATATACTAGAAATAAAGGAGAAATTGCCCTTACTGCCCTGCCCTGAGCAGAGAAAATCATTTCAGGTACAGCTATAGCATCATGATTATGTGAATGCTTTTAGTTGCAAAGCTAATGACTGAAGGGATTTGCCCATGTATGGTGAAGATGTTGGTAACATCAAAGAGTTGATGGAGCTTCTTTACATTGATTATGCAATAGTGAATAGCTCAAAAACTTTACATTATACAAAGGAGATTAGTAGCACTAAATTTTCCCCTCCATACTCTGCCTCAGGGTGAAGTCTTCATCTCACTGGAAGCACACAAAAAATAAGTTTGAAAGGCAAGAGATTCATCTGGAGCTCCAATATTTCATGTATTTATTTCTAAAAGTTTGGTACTTTTGGGAAGGTAACAATAAATTAAGACTTTCACAGTATGTATTAGGGACATCATTGTTTATTTAAAATCAATAGTTCTGAATTGGACCTGATCTCAGAACTCAGCCTGTTGCTGAAAGAACTATGTGGTATCCTAACTATGATGATACAGTAGATATAGCAGTGTGATTGTAGCATCAATGAAGCATGAATGCTGTCTAATTATCATAATTGAAGCTCTTGCAATTATGCTGTCATTTCATTTATATTAACATGTGTGGTTGAGGTATCAAAGTATCCAAGTTATGTGGGGGAAATCAAAATATATTTTTCTTCTCTCACTCTGATAAATCACACTCTTTGCCACATACTTGAGATTTAATTGATTAGTGAGCGTTATGCACATGCAGGAGGCGTTCTGCAAGACTGGTAGCAATAGTGTGTTGAATTTTAGCCAGATCTTCATTCTCTCAACTATGTTACAACAATAAACCTAGAAGATGTTTTCCCCCTCCCTTAGTTCATTTAGATTGGGCACATACTTTTGCTTATGCAGTGTAGAAATACAAAGTCATATGAAGCTCATTTATACCATTAGCAGTTAAACCTCATTACTGTCTCAGACTTGATTACTTTAGAATATATGTGGATTGCCCAGAATTGCATTTAAGTGCCATCCTATGAAAAACACCTTCACAGAAAGCATTAACTTGATGTTTGTTTAATCACTGGTAGACAGGTGTTTTTGCATTTAGTCAACAAAAGTAGTTACTTTACTCAGGTCATATATTGAAACTGAAAGATTATTTTTTGGAAACTGTTCTTTGACTTTTATACTGTGATTTTAAATCTGTGACCTTTTCTGAGAGGACTATAAAATCCAGATATGCTAATGAGTATCACCCCCCTGTTTTCATCCTTTTGTCTCTGTGGCTTCTTCTTGCCTTTTCCAGTTCCATCTTTGGAACAGAGAATCACCCTATATTATGGATTTTATACAAGCCGAGCACATAGGATCTCTGATCCCAGATAGTTCTCAGATGATACCACCATAAAAGGTGATACATTCAGATTGCATCTACATACCACATTCTATCTTCAGAAATGAGCCTACATATCTCTGGAAAGTTCTTCTTGACAGTGGCACAAGGCTTACCATTCACCATAGCTAGCTGGGTCAAAATATAATGATGTGGGTGAGGAGATGCCTACTAATTAGATTAACAATTTTGGGGGTCTAATTGAAGCCAGATCAAGCTCTCTTCACTGTAGCACTCTTTCCAGGCGGTGAAAATTAATTTACCAACATTCTGTGACCTACAAATAATTGCTGGAAATATAGAGCAAGAGCTCATACAGATCTAAAGAGTTCTGGCATCAGAGAGACAAGTCTATGCCAGATAAAAGCATGTTCCTGAAAGAAATAGTTTCTGAAAAATACCGATCTAACTTAAAAAAAAAAACAAGCAAACAGAAAAACCTTTAGAAATTAATAATGGAGAACCTTGAAAACTAATGCCACACTCTAATGCCACACACAATTCCACACTTTAATTCCAAATACTATTCCACAAAATGCTTTTAGTGTGGAAGTAATTTTACATGTATTTGTGTCAGAACAGTGTTGTGAAGATGAACCCAGTTAGAATCTTGAGGCTAGGAGTCAAGGCTCTCTTTCTTACACAATGTCCACCCTGGTTCTTGCACCAGTAAAGTTTGTTTTTTATATTTACTCATTAACAGAATGTAACATGAGAGGAGGTTTAGCTTAACTAATGGAGAAAAAAAAAAAAAAAAAAAACTACAGTACACTTAATCCCTTCCTAAACAAAACATCTTAAAGAAGTCAGGTTGACTATGCTCCTACTTTTGCCTATTCTATCTATTGATTATGATGTGATATCAAGGAGAAGCTGAAGTAAAGCAGGGGAGATGAAAGGCAGCCAGGATAAATCTAAAAATACAAAGAGAATGAAAAATTCCTGATGTCATTGCTATATTTGATCTAAAAAAAAGGAATCCTAGAAATTTGAAATTCTGATCAATGATTTTAGAAGTGCTAGGTTTTATTTTATTTCATTTTACTTTATTTTATTTTACTTTAAAGTAATAGGTTCCTGAGATGCTCCCTTATTGTATGAGAACTATTTTTTGCTCAGGTAAACAAAAGACATGTCTGTGGGATTAGTAACTGACCAAAAAGATGAACTGTAAGAATGAAAATGGTCAGAAATGCCATAGGTTTGAGGTTTTACATGACATAGCTGTGAAAGAGAAGGACAGAAGAGTATAGAAATGAGAAGTAGAAAGAAGAAAAGCAGAAGAAGCAAATACTCAGGGGAAATTACAATATAAAGGTGAAATGACCTGTCTTGCCCAAACAGCTATTCAATGTAGAAGAGTGTAAATGACTGTCACTGGTGTCAGATGGCAGAAAGCAAAGGACTTTTCAAGCTTATAGAAGGAAGAAAAAAATATTGGTTAAACTAGGATATTTTTCGAACAGAAAAAAAGAAAGGCAGCAGTAAGTCTCAGTTTGTTAAAAACATTAATATCATATAATTTGATGAAAGCTAAAGGTAGAGAATTAGTCACATTTTGTATTTCTGAGATTTTTCAAATATAAGAAACTTAACTAATTTTCCCATCAGAAGTATCCAGCACAACAAGTTGTGTGTACTACACAGATTGAAGTGTAATGCATTTTCAACTTTTTTTTCCATCTGTATCAGAGCAAATTTTCGTGTTCATTTTCTAAAGATGTCCTGTACACTGGTTGTTTTTTTTAATCATGAATGTCTATGGAAAATAAATTCCAAATTTTAATATGCCTGAGAAACAAATGGTCACATTTCTAACTAAAGACATGTTGGCTTTCAGTCTGTGAATGCAACTTCCAAAGATGAACACAAATCTATTAGTACAGTTAAGGAACAGAATCCATGCCTAAGGATTTGATTCTAAGAATGCAGAGACCTCCTTTAAACCAGAAATGGACTGAATGTGAGTACTCGCTTACCAATAACTATTTTTTTTTCAGAAAATATTAAACGTGTGATATAAAGGGTATGTGAACAATTCAAACAATTAGTCGTGGACAAATTTGAGAAAAGAAGAGCAATACCCTATAGAATATATGCTTATGGCAAATGATAGTAAAAATAAGATTTTGTTTTTTTACTTTTTTGGAAAACTAGCATTTTTGAAAATGCTAGTTTATTTGAATACCAGAAAATATAAAATTCTGGAACTCAGAAAAATGTGAATGTACTATGGGCCTCTGACTGGGTCTGCATGATACACAGTCCAGGGGCTGGCACTATTCTTCTCCAAAGAGTTTTTTTTTGACTCACCAGCTAAAATGCAGCAAATGACTTTTGGCTGATATGAAATACAGGTTAGCCAAAGTTCCTTGTGGTTTCTACTGACTTTATTGATCAATGGGAAGCTCCTAATTTCTTTGGATGCTGGCTACTGCAACAGGACGAGCTATCATGATACTGGCACCATAGGAACAATTATAGTTCATGACTACATATAGTATGTATTGTACAGCAACTCTGAAGCGGGTGAGAAAAGACTCAGTAGTGCTGGACACTCAGCCAGGGCATCAGAAGTGAAACTGGAGCTTGATAGAGCATGTGGTGGAGCTGGGATGAGCAGCAACTGAAGGAAGCAGGCCAAGAAAAGGTAGAAACTGTCAGGAAAATTTGGGTTACTGTGTAGGAGGAATATGTTGAGCCTGGAGTTTTTAGGTGACACGGAAGATCTAGAGAATAAGTAATTAGGTATCTCTCAACCTTGAGGAGTAACCTTGAGAAGCATCTCTACTCAAGGGGAGATACGGGCAAAACTCAGATCATTCATCCTTCAGTTTTTCTGTGTCACTGTACTCTGAACATGTTGTGTACCAGAACAGTTTGGCATCATATCTAATATTTATTTTATCTTATAAAAGATGAATGAACTGCAAACATTAGTCTTTTCAACACCCTTCTGATAAATTCAGTAGACTCTCTCTCTTTATATATATATTATATATATATATGTATGTTTAAAATTTTCATGTCTATAAAGAGCTACATACTGAAGTTTGTCAGATCTGACAGTCTGAAGATGTGTCATGCACATTGTATATCTAGTTTGTTTAGAAAGGTTAAGCACAAAAAAGTTCTAATCTTCCACTTCAGTAGGAGATGGTTCTGTCTAGCCTTCCCAAGAGACATTAACAAACAGGCTATGGAAGTCATTTGGGGAAACAAAAATGTTGCAAAGAATTATCTTGATTAAATATTGCATTTAAGAAGAAACAAACATGGAAAAAAAAACTTTAGGGAGAAAATTAATATGTGTGGCTTATGTAGTTTTAGCCTCAGACTAGACCTGATTTAGTGATTTGAGACAAAATCTTGAGTAGAGACCAGGTTGCCGTTTTTGCATGGAAGCTCCCAACATCTTCTGCTGATTTTAGTTGGAAGAATTTAAGGGAATCAAGCTTTTGGAGATGGAAGTTCAAATTTCTGTAGAGGTAATTTTTTTTCCTTTCTTTTTGAACAGCCATTTCTAAGCACAGTAACTGTTATATTAATCTTTGTACTATTATTATTATACTTTTGCTCCAAAGTGTTCCTGTTGATGTAGGATTTTTGATTGATGACAACATGTAAATATTCCATTTATGATGTTAGAAATATATAAAACAAGTAGTATAGTTTTGTAGTACACCGCCCGCACAGCAAATCAGGGAAAGCCAGGAGTAGGCAGAAGGCTGCACCACTGAAGCTGCTCCAGCTTTTTGTAGCTGGCAGCAGCAGAGGACTCTTCCAGTGAGAAGTGCTGATGAATGGCTTTTTGGTAAGCACGAGGGACGGGGTCTAAAATGAAAAGGTCTCCATCAAATTGTCACAAATGGATGAATACTTAGGATCTGGACAGTGATTTATGTTATTCTTCTTGCCAGAATCTTTTTATACTAAAGATTCAACGAAGTGGATGAAACTAGAAGTATTCATAACACATGTAAAAAAAAAAGTCCACCTTACAGACCCACATCATCAACAGACCAGTTATGTCCATGTTTCGCAAATGAGGCTACTTTTATCTGAATTCTGCTTCTTAGGACTTTTCTTCCTAGAATAACATGACTAGAAAATAAATAAATAAATAAATAGCTCATCACAGAGGTCTGGATGCTCTACAGAAGCAGCATCATCTAAACTAGAGCTAGCAGGTGAACTCCAGGGCTCCCGAGTGGGACTGATCCTTATCAGTAGTCCAGCTTTGTGTACAACAGTGAAAGGTTAAATATCACTGCTCCAGTAAACTATTGATTTATCACAGAATCACACAGAATGCTTAAGGTTGGAAGGGACCTCTAGAGATGACCTAGTCCAACGCCCCTGTTCCAGCAGGGACACCCAGAGCACGGGGCACAGGGTGGCATCCACGCGGGTTTGGAAGATCTCCAGAGAAGGAGACTCCACAGCCTCTCTGGGCAGCCTGTGCCAGGGCTCTGGCAGCCTCACAGTAAAGAAGTTCTTCCTCACATGGAGGTGGAACTGCCTGTGTTTCAACTTACAACCCTTACCCCTCATCCTGTCACTGGCCACCACAGAGAAGTGAATGTGAATGTAGGGAGAATCCTCCCTACATTCTCCCCTCAGGTACTTATAAATGTTCATCAAATCTCCTCTCAGCCTTCTTTTCTCCAGACTAAACAGGCCCAACTCAGTAAGTCTTTCCTCATATGACAAATGCTCCAGTCCCTTCATCATCTTCGTGGCTCTACGCTGGACCCTCTCTAGAAGCTCCACGTCCCTCCTGTCCTGGGGAGCCCAGAACTGCTCTCAATACTCTAGGTGCCTCCCCAGAGCTGGGCAGAGGGGCAGGATCCCCTCCCTCGACCTGTTGGCAACGCTCCTCCTGCTGCAGCCAGGAGCACATTGGCCTTTTGGCCATGAGGGCCCAGTGCTGCCTCATGGGTAACATTGTCAACCAGGACTCCCCTCTCTGCGGAGCTGCTTTCCAGCAGGTCAACCCCTAATCTCTGGGCTGGTGCCTGGGATTATTCCTCGCCAGGTGCAGGACCCGGCACTTGTCCTTGTTGAATCTCATTAGGTTCCTCTCTGCCCAACTCTCTATCCTGTAATTTGTATGACAGTAAAAGCAGAAGATACTACACTGTGCAATGGAAAGCCTTAATTTTACCCTTAGCGATAAATGGACCAAATCTTGTCCTCAGTTGCACTAGCAGAAAGCCATAGTAACTCCTCCGCATTGTGTTACTCTGCATTTACAGGATACACCTGATCAGAAACTCTTGTGTGTTTATTATGTTCTAGCAGCCCTAAGTACAAGTTGATCTTTCTTGAACAATTGTTGCCTAGCAATGATACCTCCCCTGTAATTTACTGAGTACACGGGTTCTTAATTATGCACAAATTCTTACTGAGCTCTTGTGATGTTCCTTTTTATCATCCTATCTTCATTAGCAGTGGGCCTAAATCAGAATGCAAGATTAATTTGCACCTTTCATTTCAGCCTAGGAATAAATAGAATTAGGACTCCAGCTTCTGACACAGAAGCACACAGTTTAATAAAATTTTCACTGGTCTTGGTCCGTTTTCTACCCGCAAGTCACAGAGACACTTTTGCTCTGTCTTCTCAGAAGCTGTGGCACGCTGCTAGCTATATCCCTGGTGTCTTTGTTTTTCTGCTGTTTAGAAAAGAGTTTGTCTTCTGCCACTGAGGTGTCAACATGCCACTTAAGTACAGCCAGAAGTCAAAGAATGGAGATACAGAAAGACACTCAAATCACATTTATCTTGTTTCTCTGGAACCTTGACCTTAGCTGTCCTAAAGAATAATCACAGCATGTGATGTGTGTATATGGGTATGGTTAAAGAGGCTTATCAAGGTTGTCATCAACAACAGCAAAGTTAGTAAGTACTCTGAAAACTGTCCTTTCTAACTGACTGTAGGATGGCAGTATAGAAAATGGGAGTAGACATGGTGGTGATGGGTTTATGGTTGGACGTAATGGTCTTAACTATTTTTTTTTTCCAACCGTAATGTTTCTACGATTCTACAATAGCTTGCTAAACAAAGAAATCCAGCTTTGCTGCCAAATTTAGGTACAGAAAATGTCCCAGTATGTTCTTTTGCATAATATGGAGATTCTGGATCATAACACAGAAAAATGTCAGGGGAAAGGATATTCAAGAGTTGTTTGCAAATCATTTTGTGGCCAAGAGGTGGAATTTAATTGCCAACATGTCTCTCCACCCCCAATATATTCCTTTAAATGAAAACATCCTGAATCACAGCCCTTCCATTATGCACATGTTGTAAATTCCCCTCACTTGGGCTCTAGACTGAACTACACTTTCCCTTTTTCCCTTGTTGCATTGTAGGAATGTTGTGCATCACTGGAACAGAAGTCAATGTTAAAAAAAAAAGGCAGAAAAAGTTGGAGCATTAGGCAGACAAACTGCATCTTTCATGAGGCACTGCAGCAACATTTTGAATTGCAATGTTTGATTTTGGCTCACGTATTTTGTTCTCTAGGAGTAAGGTAGTAAAGTTCAGACAAAAAATAATAGGATAAAAGTACTAGAATCTGGTCTCTGGAGAATTCTTTTTAGGAAACTCTTAAAACATTGCTTTGGCACATTTCTGTTTTTACAGATATTATCAAGACATGGACAAGCCCAGTTCTTAAATTAGGAGGAGGTAATTCAGTGCAAATGCTATCAGTCTCTCCTGATGAGGTGCATCACATATGCCACACCTCAAAAAAAAGTAAACTTTTAACATCTCAGTTACTTCAATTCTCCTAACCTATGAAATCTTAAAAGGGTAGAAATTATTCTCTGAATTCAGTGGTCTCTTCAGAACTGTAGAGTAGCATATGGAGTAAGTCAAACAAATGTCCTAAAAATATACATTATAATTATATAAATTGATGGCATGTCCTCCTTTGCTTTCAGTTCTGATCATACCAACTCAGAGAAAGAGATAACAGAAAGGGAAGAGGTCTGCAGTAGGGCAATGAAAGTTATTAGTATGAAAAGACTGCCACGTGAGGAGAGAGGAAAGAGACATTTCATTTCAGAGCTAAGTAAGAGCTGACGTAACAGGGGTTTATTAAGTCAGAAATATCGTGCAAGTCAACAGAGTGTTGCTGTTTATTCCCTATGTAATGCCTAAAGAGAATATAATTTAAAAATAAATTATTTTCAATTTCTAAATAGAAAAATATTTGTCCTACAACACAGTTCAGAAAGAAATGGAGGAACTCACTGCAACAAACTATTATTGAATCAAATGACTCAGAAACAGAGCCTAAATCCTCCATTACTCTGAAAAATCAATATAATATTTTAGCTACATTTCCCAGAATACAAAATTGGGGAGAAAAAAAAAAAGAGAGAGAAAAAATATATAAAAAAAGAAAATAAATAGGACTTCATGTATCAGAAGTTCCAAAGTTCATGTGCAGGCTTCAGGAGTTCTACCTGAACACCTGTTCGCACCCACTCACCTTGTGTACAAGTTTTCCCTGTTGTTTATGCTCTTCAGATATTTGCACACAATTAGAGAATGCATCTGGTAAAGGTAAACTGCAGATGTTTAGTTCTGCTATTTTTGCCTCTTAAGTCATTGTCCTCATACTGATAAGTCTGTTGCTGTTCTTTGTATGTTCTTCAGACAGTGTTGTTTAGACAGGGATTATAACCTCCATACCATCTTCTGCATTACATTTGCTGTCCTGGCTGACTTAAAGTGCTGTCCTAAGTTTACTTCTAAATACAAACTTATTTCAAATCAAACCAACCAAAACAAATGAAAAAAAAAACAAACAGGGTATATGTTCTGTATGTTCTGTTCTATATATATTTTTTTCTCTCTCTCTCTCTCTCTATATATATATACATATTCTTTTATAGAAGTCCTATGCAAGAATTTCCTATTTATTTCACTTTTGAAAGTCAAGGAATAGGCACGTAGTACTCAACCACCTCATAGAAGTAAAAAATGCTTTAGAGCCTGCTTTCATGTGACAGACATTCTGTGAAATTATTGTGGTGTAAATTTGTTCCTGATATGTTTGTGAAACAGGATGAGACCTTTCAACCCCCGAAATGATCCACAGTTGACTAACTTTGCCCTCATATTGCAATTTTTGCCTCAATTGGGCAGACTAAAGTGTCCCTGACAAGAGGGAAAATATGCTTGAAGTTTAACATATTGCCAATAATTGCTTATAATTATACAGAGGAAATGAATGTCAGGCACACATCTTTCTTTTGTCTACCCAAATCTTACAGATAAATTAAATTCATTATATTTGCATTTGTTTCAAAAATTACACTGTGATGATAGTCAAAGTTAAGCTGAGGAGTCACTGCAGTTGGTTCTGTGCAGAAGCAGAAAAACAGGTACAAGCTGTAACCTAAAGAACTTGAGGAATATGCTTATTATTCACAGACATGATTACCTTACTGAAAGGTGCATTTTTTCTATCCTTTACACATTTTTTTAGGTCTTTTATTTTTGTCCTAAGTTTTTCTTTCAAAAAATATAAACAATACTTGTTGACTTTCATGTAAAATGTTTATCAAATACTTTTTTGTTATTATCATTGCAAGTAGAAAATACACTGCAAATGACAAGTTGTAAAGCAAATAGGCCAGATTAGACAGAAGTCAAAGCGAAAGGCTATGGAATACTAATTAGCATGAACAACATCTTAGAATAGTAAACAGAAACAGTAACACAATGTCTCTGTCACATTTGTGGGTACTGGAAAAATGTGGACTTGAGGGGATCACTCTCAGCATCCCACAAAGAGAAACATTGCTGACAAACTAGCTCCAAGTACAACACTGACAGCAGTGTGTATATGGCAGTAGGAGTAGTATCGGGATAAAGGAGCTTTCCAGGGAATTAAAAATACCTCCAAAACACCATTCGGGTCAGAGGGAGGAAATCTGCCAACGAGTGAGGCAGTGATTTCCCTGGGATAGCTCAATGACACTGTAGCTTGCAGCAACAGCAGCTTTCATATAGAAATGAAAATAAGGATGATAAAAAAGAATCTAAATTCTCAGTGATGTACCTATTCTCTGACCTAGTAGGACTATAATATTCTTATCAGTAACCAAGATATTGGCTTTACTTTTATAGGATTTAGTTGGGATGATACACTAGTGTCTATGTATAATGTCCTCATGCTATTAATGATGTATGTAACAACCCTGGAACAAAAATATTTCATGTGACCATTTAGCTATTTGAGCAACACAGGAGTAGGAACCCCCCAAATAATTTCAGGAATAAATTAGGAGCACTTCAAATTTATAGCCACTCTCAGAGGCGCGATTTCTGCTAATAGCTTTCTACAAAGAAGCATATAAAAGCAATTGCAGCTGACATAACCACTTTTAGCAGCATCCTTTGGAAGAAGAGTTCATGTAATCAGACTTTCTACCTATCCAAATGTTCATTTGTCTGCGATATTTTTAAGCCTATTTGCAACTTCCAGATAAAGCTGACTGAGCAGATGACAATTCAAAGAGAAGCAGGTAATATGGAAGAGGAAAGAGACCCTGAGAGTGGCCAAGCCTAGGCCAAGGCAACTTCTTAGCAGTGAGAGCTTTTACAAATGTGCCAGATTCAGAAAATGCTTCCGAGTTCACCCCTTACTGACAAAAGCAATTAAAAATGAACCACCAATCAATGGGAAATCAAGCTCCTTTCATGGGTTTCAGAGGCTTGTTTGACTACTTGCTTATTGTTTGTGTTTTGTTGAATTTCATTCTTGTTTTCCCCTTTATTTTTTGGAAGCAGAATAGTCTAGTTAATAATGGTGGTGATTTTGCTCGTTTTAGTCATTGTGTTCCTTCAGGAATGGTGAAGACCCATGTGATTAACGTTGTGCATCTTGACCCTTGATTTACATTAAAATAAACATATTTAAAAATATATACTCTTCCTTGGTTATTTAGACATTTATAGCAATAAAGGGCAGAAAAATCTGCAAATTTCTGTCAGCTGAAATGTTCTTTCATCAGCTTTTGCATCATCCACAAAATCATAGCTCTCCGCTATTCACTTATGCTTGCGAACCACACAACCTTGCCTACCAATACCCACTAATGAGACATTAATAATGAGGTGCTGATAGCATTTCATGGACTGATTCACCATTTCTCTCTTAAAGCATTGCAAATAACCACAGGATTATTAGCAAGAGGGGAAAAGAAAAAAAAAAAAAAGGAAAAAAACAAGGATCAAATATTACAAAAGCTTTGCTGGAGGAGCTCCTTCAGGTAGCAAAATGGATCGTGCATGTAAGACATGCTGCTAGGTTATCTTATTAAAGACAGAGCAAACAACCAGCTGCTTTAGCACAGTGCAAATCGTGCCATACAGACTGGCTTAGTGCACTGCAGAGTTTCTGAGCTGTGGTAATAAAATGTGGTTTTCAGGTGCATTTTTCTCCTCATTGATTTTACAAGAAATGTGTAACCAATAATCCCAGATTTGTCTTTTAAAGCAGCATGGGGGAAATTCTTCTGTGAAAAAAAAGTGGAGGAAAGAGAGACACAACTGACGTTTCCTTCCCTCTCATCTCTTTTTTGTTTATTTATTTTTTATTAGATGCATAGATATCCAACTGCTGTGAGGGAGTCTGTTTTTCCTTTTTTTTTTAATGTTACATGAAGTTCCTCGGAGGGGTTTAATGCCTCTCATTGCAGATGTTTCCCTTGCGCTCATCATCTTACATTGCTGCACCCTCTAGTTTCAGCTGATTTATCTTCATAACAGAGATAACCAACAGCCACTGCTTTACAGTGCGGTGGAAAGCCACACACCCAGGAGTCAATATTGCAGCAGGTTCCAGGAGGAATTTGTACTGTGAACACTGTAGAAATAGAGCTGCTTAGGAAAGACTTTTTCACATACACAACTACTGCTTCAATAGAAAAAGAAGTTAAAAAATATTTATGAAGATTGAATTCTGTGGTTAATGCGTTGCAGGGCCCAACAGATTTTGCTACAGTCTTTATGTTCTCTGTCAGAATCTGCCTCCAGCTCCAAGTTTTTGCAAGGGCAAAGCTGATCTGTCTATAAATATTTGGGCTTACATGACTGCAACACATCAGACTTCATTTATGCATGTGTGTGTGTTTGCATGTGTGAGTGCTTAAACTACCACATATTATTACATGTGTCCTGAAGATAAAAAGAAGTGCTGGAACAAAAGTTATCCAATGGGGAAAAAAAAAAAAAAAAAGGTCTAATGAGGAAGTGTCATGCTAGACTGAAAGCATTAGCAAGTCATTACTGCAGCAGCTGTAATTACTATCAGTTTCTTCAAGTACTATGATTTGATTTCTAATTTGATTTTTTTTTTTCCCGAATAAAGGTCCAAGTGATATATAATCAGTTAAAAACCCTTGAAGGAAACTGTGGCCATCACGATCTCAATTAATCTTCATGGTCTTTAGGCTCTTGGGAAGCTTATATTTCCTATTAAAAAACACACACATCAAACTGCTGTAGTTTCTGATTCATTGTTTATTTTCTTTGCATGGGATTTAATCCTCTGCTTAGGCTCATTTATCTCGTAAGACCCATTTAACCTCACCAGGGTAAATTGTACCTTTAAGGCATGAGATATAAATAAAGCTATTTTCTCATCACTTAGAGACATCGGAATTAGAATACTGAATTCTGTCTTTCCAAATGCCTTTTGATGCACAGAGTCCAGTGAATTCAAGATATGGGAAGGAGTTTTCCTTGCTTTGATATTTTCAATTTTGGGGGATTTTCATGCCATCTACCTGCAGACTCCTCATATAGGAGGATAGTCTAAATGATCACTAGCATAGACAGAGGAGAAAGATGCTTCTCTCTAGGCTCTGAACTCAAACACCTAAGTGCTCTCTGTTTCAGATGCGCGCAAAACTCAGCAAAATGCTGGACATCATCATGAAATATGTTGCAAAAAGAAGAAAATAACATCATTTGTCACAGTATAAAAAAGCCTATGCATACCAACTGTGAAGCAGTGGGCACACACTTTGAAGCAATGTGCTGCTCTATTGTTCACAGCTGAAGAAGTCCTAAATAGAGTTAGAGAAAATACAAAGATGGGTAAAAGGAATGATCAGATGAAAGGGGTGGCTGCCCTAAGAGGAGAGTGGGGCTCCTGAAGGGATGAAGGTAGAGGAGGAATATGATGATGATTCACAGATGGAAGAAGCGAGGGAAAAGGGGGATGCAGAGCTGTAATATCCCCAAAACAACAGTTGTGGATGGTGGGAATGGATTGCGGATGGTGGTCAGGACCCTAAGTTTTCCATGAACAGCTTCTCTTATTGATGGACTACTGATCCACCTCAACAGGGCATTTTTTTCCTTCTTTTAAATGATGAAATAGAACTTTATTACAGAATCAGAGAACCACAGAAATGTTGAGGTTAGAAGGGACCTCTAGAGATCACCTTGTCCAACCCCCTACTCCAGCAGGGACACCCAGAGCACGAGGCACAGGGCGGCATCCAGGTGGGTTTGGAAGAAATCCAGAGAAGGAGACTCCACAGCCTCTCTGGGCAGCCTGTGCCAGGGCTCTGGCACCCTCACAGCAAAGAAGTTCTTCCTCACATGGAAGTGGAACTACCTGTGTTTCAATTTGCACCCATTGCCCCTTGTCCTGTCACTGGTCACCACAGAGAAGAGTTTGGCCCCGTTCTCCCTACACTCTCCCCTCAGGTACTTGTACATTTTGATCACATCTCCTCTCAATCTTCTCATCTCTAAGCTAAACAGGCCCAGGTCACTTAGTCTTTCCTCCTAAGATAGATGCTCCAGTCCTTTAATCATCTTAGTTGCTCTATGCTGGACCATTTCTAGAAGTCCACAACTTTAATTTCAGAAATAAAAATGAAGAATGTCTGTTAACGATCTAGCAATTGAGTCAAATGAAGTTCAGTGACATCGGCTTGGCCTCCTGCCTTTTCTTTAAAGAAGATGTGCAAAAAATGAATGATTATGTTCAGATTTCTGATTGGTTTTAAATGCTTCCAAGTCAGAGTTCAAAAGGCCAAGTGAAAAGCATATTACAGTAAGTACCCTGCTGAGGCATTTCTGTGGATTTATTGCACAGCTTTGGGAGCTAACACCATTTCATGACATAATGCATTCTAGATGTCTTTTAAGGTGTGCTGAATCACAACCTGTAAGTGTCTATTTGTCTCCATTGAGACCAAGAGGTGGATGACTATCTCTGATGTAGGCTGGAGATGTCTACAGTTATATGATTTGAATAATGCGAATTCAGTTAAAACAGATGCTGACTTAACTGGATACTTCTTTATTTAGGAATTAGGTTTTGTTTGTTGTTTTTGTATAAGAAAATATACAAACAAAGAAAATATCATATTGGGCCAGGACAAGCTTCCATTAAACCCATCAGATTGTCCCCCAGAAAGCTATTAGATATGTTGAAAATGCATCAATAGCCATTTTCAACAGCCTGTGTCTTGGAGAGCTCCTTGGGGATCTTCTGTACCATCAGAAAAGCTACTTCCATGCTTAATAACCACCTGCAAGTTTTGGTCTTTAGACCAAGGAAAGCATTTATCACATTTAAATGAAACACCATTGAAGATGTTTTATTTGTTTCTGATCTACTTCTTAGTTAAGGAGAAGGCTCACTTCTTGGATCAAATGTTTTTATTTTCAGTGGTCAGTGCTACTAGCCAAACAAAATCATGAAATCATGAAATCATGAAATCATGAAAACAAAGTCACGAAAATACCTATACTTCATTTTTTTCCTTTTTTTTCCTTGTCAAATAGCAGTTTAATTCATAAGTACTAAACACTTGCTTTTTGTTTTTGTTTCAGAACCTCATTCATTGCATGTATGGAGCAATATGCGGTTTTCTCAGAGGAATTCAGTCATTCTACTAATAGGAAATTGAAACAATCGAGGTATTTTCCAGCCCCATAGCTACACAAATGAATGTATATATGGCCTTTGTTAAATGTATTCCTTTAATTATGTAGTATGCAGCTTTCTTGTCTTTTTTCATTGATAGAGTGAGACCACTTATTCACACAACTAGTTTTTAGAAAGTGAATGAAGCTATTCATGTAAACAATGGCACAGCAGCATAAAAATGCATCAAACCAATGCTATTATATTTCAAAAGAATGCAAGCCAAATTCAAGGATTTTCTATTTGGTTTTTCAAAACTCTCATGCACCATAAAATGTGTCACTGTTACATTACCACAACCAATGTATCTTCTCAGTGTCCTGTTCTTTTATGAATTTTTCATTTCCTTTATTTTGTGAAACTTCTATTGGAATGGAAAGATGTCAAAATGTTCAGCTATTTTCTGGATCAGTGAACTATAATGTATACAATTTGATGTAAGATTCAAAAGTCTGTATCTTTTCTGAAAACTATTACATTGACCAGAATGGGAAAATTTTTAATTTGCAAAAAATTAGCAAGAGTAGAAGAAATGTGGGGTGATGACACTTCTTTTTTTTTTTTTTTCTTTTTTTGCCTTCTATTGGTTCATAAAGGCCATTAAGTAAGCTGCCTGATTTAACAGTTTGGTTTGGGTCAGAACTGGGAAGCACAGCAGAAAGCAAACACTAAATGGAATAATCAACATCTGACCAAGGTTCAGATCTGAGCAATTAAATAGATGTGTAACTTAGCATGATCCTTATGCTTCTGTCCTTCTCCCATTACTTTGAAGCATTATTTCCTGGCAACCTGAAAAAGGCTTAATAAAGAAATTAGATCTATGAAGTGTTTTAACAAGAATTTCTCAAAGACAAAGAGATACTAATGAACCTCAGAATACATGTTGTATATTAAGATATTCAGAAGAGATATTCAAAAGGTGCTGAGACACAATTCTGTGTAACATGTAACCCTGCTTGAGGAGAATGGAGAGGACTAGATCTCCAGAGGGCCCTTCAACCTCAGCCATTCTGTGGTAATTCAGGATTAAATTATCACAAACTGCCCATGGTTATATTGGGGAAGAAAGCAGGATCTGCAAAGCTTTCCAGCTAGATGAGCAAAATTATTTCCATTTATGGAAAAAACATAAAATAACAGGTACAACAGGAAAAATAGCAGGAAATCTGGAAGATTTCAGGGCTCTGTTAATAGTTGAACAACACATGACAGCAGGCTCTTCCACTTAGAAAAACTATATGAAGCTATGTTGATAGGAAGATGGGAAAGAGAATATGACTTAGCAGAGAATGAGAATATGGCAGTTATTTGTTTTGATCCTATGATGGTGCAAGAGACCTGCTAGTATAACATAGATCTTGATGATGATTGAAACTGGGCCGTAGAGAACACATCACTACACACTGCTTTTGGTGATTTCACCCAATACCAGAAACAACCTGTCTTCATGTTGTCTCTAAAGGACGGCCATTTCCATCCCCAGTTAATAGAAATGATGAGACAGTCTCAAAGCGTATGGAAATCTTTTGATTAGCATGAATAAGTTTGAGAGTGGGCATTTTAGTGGACATCATGATTACCGTGTATTCTTGAAATAGGAATCATCTGGCAGAAATCAGAAAGTGAAGCTCGCCCAGTAAAATTCCACAGCTTGGGTG
>JAUBNY010000238.1:74688-86775 GCA_032275445.1 Crypturellus soui
CAAGTTAAGACAATGGCAACTGAGAAGCTTCCAGAACACAATATACATAAAATGGGCTGGTGGAAACAAAAATAGCCCTTCCCTCTTTCATGTGCAATGGGTGTGCAGGCCACAGATGTACCCACACTCTGTGCAAGAGTCATACAGCTAGTACCCGTAAAGACCATCCAAACTCCTGAAAACAGCTGAGCTGGTATATCCATCAGGACAAGTTAAAGCATAAGATGGACTTTATCCACCTTTTTGGTCTGATGCTATTGACTTCTTCAAAACCAGCCCCTCTCCACCCAACATTTCCGACGTCATCCCTGTACCATAAATTCTTAACTGATATTATGCTCATCTGTATCGTAAAGTTGATAGCAAGTGCTTTTAAAAATATACATCATACATATTAAACACTCTTACCTTAATAAAGCCAGCAGGATGTCTTGAAAAATCCTATGAAAGTGCAACTGACTTCCTAGGAAGAAACAAAAACAACAAAAAGTGTATATTTATACCTACATACACATACTCATACATATCACATAAGAACCGTATTCAGAACAGTGACTATATTAATATAGCCTGACTGGTGAGATCTTTATCTACTAGCAATCCTTCTGAATATGTGTTTTCTTCTCCTCTCCAGCCTTTTGTTACCTGTGAACATGGATGCACATTTAGACATATTTACTGTGATTTTCTAGTCCAGGTTTAATCAGCATAAGCTTTCCTATATATTGCATCATAAATGATAGAGGAAATTACTAATGATTGGGATGCATTCTAATCTTATCTTTTATGAGTCAAGTAATAGGACAACTAATTTCAAACTACAAGCTGAACCCCATCTCTTTATTTCTGGAATATCTTTTTTAGTATCCAAGGTTTCCTCATCATTCTTGGAGGTTATCATTATTTTCCCTTACTACTTAATAACAGTCTAAAAGTAATGAAATTAAAGAAAAAAAAAAGAGAGACTAAAGCAAGTAATGCTATTAATTTCATTGTTCCATTTAAAGGGGATAACAATAATGTTACATTACTGTTCCTGATGTAATTTTAAGACAACCAATGAAAAAAACAGGAGAAAAAAAAAAAACATTTAACTTTAGGAATGATGTAAAGATGGAAGAGCTTACATTCCTAGTCAGGGTTTACTCATGATACAAAGGCTAAGGGAAATGGAATAAAATTGAATGAGAGAAAATAAAGCTTATTAAGAAACACATTTCAGATACATGTCCACATGGATACATGTCCATACCAAGAAATCATCTTCTGGTCACGATTTTGTCACCAGTTGTTCTGGGATAGATGGAAGAGCCTCAAAGTGAGAAGCTGAATTACCACTGGTGTATTTTCAGTTCTCTAATGCAGCTATGTCTCTTTAGAGAATCTCATAAATACAGACTTTACAGTCTGTACAATACAGTATTTAAAAACAATAGCATTTTCCACCTTTACCAGTAAAGAATAACCTCTAGGCTACATTACCCCTTCTAAAACCCTTTTAGGATTTGCTTTCCAGTAACTGAGCTAAAAGTCAAATATAAGATTTGGTCCTGAAGCTCATAAAGATTAGACTAGACCTCTCCCAGAGAGTTTCCTTTCTCTTAGACTCAAATACCTAGTTCTCCTTTTGCATCTTATTCGGCTTTATCTTGATTCCACAATTTAGAAATATCTGTAGAGGACCTTCAGGCAGAATTCAAGATCCCTTCTCAAAGGTCTTCTCCAAAGAAACCCTCTACCTTCCAGTACAGTCTCCTGATGTTTTCTTCCCGATTATAAATTGCTTATAACTGTGTTAAATCAAAAATAAGGCACTGGCTTCTGTCAGCTGAATCTTGGAGAACAGTACATAAAATGAACATGAGCAAACCAGTGAGGGATGTGAGAGATCCAGTTGGAACCCATAAATATCTTGAGAGAAGCTGGAAAGAAAGTATAACCATTAGGTTTTCTGGAAGCTGCAGAATGATGTGACCTTCATGAGGGAAGTTCCTCCCATTAAATTAACTGTAGATGGAGGAAGGACCAGGGCTGGGATATGTAAAACAGATATTCATGGTAGACTGAGGTTCTAAATTTGTTGCTTTAGAGGGAAAAGGATCACCCAGCATACCTAAAAAAAGATATTTATTTGAAAATATACCTTCTATATTTTATTTAAATTTGAACACTTTTGCTCTTTTATTTCTGTATCTTTTGCATTTTTGCCTTCCAAAGAAAGGTAGGAAGTTATCACACAAACAAGCAAGAAATCCTTTTTGTTTGTTTGCTTGTTTGTTCTTTTTATTTAATTTTTGTTTTTAGAATTACAAGATGTGGAGATCCATTAATTCAGATTGGATGGATCAGCAGGTATTTTATATATGAAATCTTCAAGTGATTTGTCTGTTTTTCAAAAACAGAAACAGAAAAGTAATTTAGTGTTTGTATCCATAGCTAATACTAGATTGTAGAGCTAATTAGTAAGAGATGCGAAATAATCTAATGAATCTTCCAACTCTGCAGTTCTTTTTATTCTGTGAGTAAATAATCAGATCCTCTAAAATCTATGTTAGCTGTAGTATAAAGTGCTAGTAAGTAAGTAACCAAGCTCTGGCTCCTTGCCATCTCATTATCTAGGTTATAACATTAAAATAGCAATGACAAAATAAATTGTGAAGTCACATGGTACAGCTAATGTTTTTGAATTCAAATCAGATTTGGGAGATAACATTCCTATATGTTTCTCATCTGGGCCATGTTTTCCCTTTTTCACCCAGTCTTATCTTCTTTGTGGTTGTCAGAAAAAGGCTAGTTCTTGCGAGCAAAGGTGATATCGATCCCTGTTGCTGCATGATATGAGTTTATACAAATTTATTCTTTTTTTTAACTGATACATGGCTATATCTTAGAGGTCTTTTGGTAGATAGCTTAATAATGTAGATATCTATATTTATTAATTTCAGTTGCATCTACTCCTGGTAATCACATTGGTGTTACAGGAAGGGAGTCGGGATCATAGGTTTTATGATGCTTTGGGATCATTTTGAAAGGATTTGAAGCAAAACACTGCTTTAGCATAAATTATTCCAGATGTTATTACTTTATTTTTCAACTATTACGAATGCACACAACTTATTGGAGGTGTTGGTTCTTGCGGAAAAAGCAAACAAACAAAAAACGTAACTAGCATGGAGTAGCAAACTCTTTCCAGTGCCTGTAAATTTGAGAAGGTCATAGGTATGCCTGATTTGAACATTGGATTTACTTTATTTTTAATTTTCCAACATATTTGCCATAGTTTTAAGGGTTTCATCTGAAGCTGCCTGGCCTATCTAAAGGGCATCATGTACTTAACTATTCGAAAGGCACTTGATCTCGTGAATGCACTTTGCTAGTAATAGGATAGTCATTTTCCAGGCCAGTACAAAGCTATTGCTTACTGGAACACAAACAGATTGCGAGAGGGAACACTCATGCTGATGGCTGGCAGGTTGACAAAGGGAAATGGGAAATATGGCCCTTTTCTGAATTAAGTTGCATCAACTCTATCTGTTCCAAACATTTGACTCAACTCCTTTCCTCTCATGATACTTGCGCCAATAATAGGATAACAGATTTATGTCATGAAAGCACTGACCTTTGTCAGAGGGAACATTTTGACAGGAAAAGATGTGATATGCTGTTACGCTCTATAATTTTGACAATGACTGACAGTGTGGCAGTATGTCAACATGGAAAAGCTTATGCTTATGTTTTTACATTGTCATCCTTGGGTTTTAGTGTTTCTTTTTTTTTTTTTTTTAATGTAAAATTCATCTGATGAAACTGCTAGGTAGAGTCAAGTCAGGTTGCTAGGAAGCCTTGCAAAGGGAACCATTTCTGGTTTCAGGATGAGGGTATCTAAAAAGCTAGGGGCGATGGAGTAAACAACGGCTCACACGGTGATTTCTTTCCAAATCTATGCATAATGATAAATTCTCCACTGGTCATAGAAATGGCCCACTTGGACAAGGAGTGTTGGTATATCCCACTAAGGTCAGAATAGATCCTAACTTTCATTCTGATTTCAATCCATGAACAAAGCGGAAACATGAACACTAGGGAAATATGGATTTGGGGTAAGGTCACAGGTAATACTAGCAAACCCTGCTGCTTCTTCTATTCTTTCATTTTCAGGTGAATATGCTTTCAGCATACTTAAGGAGGTCTGGCTTATTTTGTCTGCCTATTTGATAAGTGTTGTAAAACATTTGATTCCATTTATTTTTCCATTCAAGAGTGTGTTTTAATGGAAGCTGGGTACATTTTAGAAAAGAAGAATTATGGTATGGAATTGGAATATTCAGGATCTAATAAGTATATAGATGCAAATGTTTTTCTTTTGTCTTCAGAATGGTGGGTAGAGAGAATTCATCACCATGGTAGCAAACAATCTCACTGTTCAGGAAAAGAAAAAAGAAAAAAAGAAAGAAAAAAAAAACAGATTGATGAATACAAAAAGGAAATGGAGGAAGAAAGTGATTTGTCTAAAGACAGAGTACAAAAGTGACCTTTTTGGAATTAGATGTGGTATCTCCCAAGCTGCAGTTGGTCTGAAGTCAGACCATTCTTTTGCACTGACTCTGTTTTTCATATCTGAGTAATGACCCCGTACTCATGTGGGGATAACAGAATAGCTGTGTGGCATGGCGTGCAACGTGCAACTCCTTTTAAGCCTCGCATGAAGAATGTGCTTGCTGCTGTGCAGTGCAACAAAATTGACAGCCTCTGGCCTAGAGGATCATATTTTGCTATCTCTTACACGTGAGTAATTTCATTCACTTGCAGTTTATTTCTGTTCCCAGTGAAATCAACAGTGAAATTCCCAGTAACTTCAGCGGAGTAGGATCAAGACCTAGAATATTTGCATTGACTTATGTGAGAGCTCTCAGAGTACAAATCAAGCTGGAATACAATCAAAACAATGAAAACTTGTTTCCCATCTTTCACCTTCCATGATTTAGGTATAAAATTGCCTAGATGTAGCATCGCTTTTCATTCAACTCTCTGAGTGGCACTTAATGAGGTTTCATTGTTCACTATGACACTTTGACAAATGTTGTGTTACTATTGCTCTTAAGAGTGACTACACAAAACATCTCCACTCTGGAAGCATTTCACATGGCATAGTGAGAACCCAGATGAATAATACATGAATTATAAGAAAGGAAGCAAATGTTAACTAATTTCAAAATGGGTCAAAATCATGAAAATGTACCTGGTGACAAGTGAAGCCTTTTTTCTAAAATATTAACCAACTGTGTCCCTTTTGCTAGATTGATTTTCAGTGCAAAAAAAGGTCATTTTCCAGGCAGATGGGGAATTTCCCAAGCAGAGGGGAATTCAGTTTCTACATGCCAGATATAATGAGAACCAATAAATTAGGCAAAGCTCCTGTTTACCTAAGCTGAAATATTGATAGCCAAGCCCACGAGAATGCTAATGTCTACATTCATCATTTTTTTTCTAGTCTTGAAATTTAGAGCACAGTAGCACATGATTTGATAGATCTATATATCACAGATACAGTACATAGATAGCAAAAAGATATCAACAACAGAATACAAATACAATGCAACTGAATAATTTCAGTTCCTTCCACAGTTCCTTCCAAATTTTGCTTGTTTCAGCTGAAACTAACTGGGATTTAAAACAGAATGGTAGATGAACCGAATGTCTTGAAGTATTGATAAGAATGATAAGATCATTTCACTTTTATATTACCAGTGACTGTAAGATGGTATGCAAGCTATGTGACATGATCTGGTGGTCTTCATCCAGTTCCCATATTGTGGCTCCATATGGCTCCTTCATTTGGCAGTACAATCTAGGCACAAAGACTGCAATAAATCTTTCTAGACAGAAAGATACCATATGACTGGAAAACCGCAAGTTTACTAGCTTAAGTTGAGAGAACAAAAGTGATCCAAGTAACTAAAGGTTTTCATTCCAAATTCTGGGGATACAATTTGAATGATAGAGTTATTTAAAGCAGATATTATGCGGGAGTGGGGTCAAAATATAATATCATAATATATTTGGTGAAAAAGCATCGATTCTCTGAGAAAAAGGAAAATGACACGTAATTTCTATGTAAACCTCAGTAAAATATTTCACATGATTTCATGTAAGAAGTATTTTCTTACATTTATGAAGATTGGGACAAATACAAAATTCCTTGGGTGAATATGCGAACCTCAGAGGACAGAAAATAGAGCCTGTCAGTAACTGGGACAGTAAGAAACAGAGGAAAGAATGCAAAAGGAGAACAGGAGAAGCTCTCATACTCCATTTGATGCTGTGGGTTCATCTCAATTGCTGGTATGTGTCTGCACACGGCGTGGGATATTAGACAGGAAAGTTTTCTGGAATTTTATGTAAAATTAGTCATGAAATCATTGGTGGGACAGCCTTCGAAACTGGAGCACAGAGATGGAGTGCAGCGGTGGCCAGATACATGAGTGGATGCTTTGCACTGGGTCTGCTGAGACTTATGTGTCAGGATCAGAGGGGAAGTCACAAGAAAAACAGACATTGCAGTAGGCAATGGGGCAATTCTCCCTAAAAGTAGAAATTGAAGAGAGGGTACTATAGGGGGACCATCCTAGAGACTGCTTTTGCAAAATAAAAAAATTAGGTCAAAGAAACAACTGTGATGCATCCAAGTGTACTGAGGGAGATTATGGTATTTTAAGAGTCTTCTCTGTCTTTTCTGAAAAGTCACAAATATTAGAGAAGGGAGTTAAGTGACTTTAAAAAAACAAAAACAAAACAATATTAGTTACACTCACTTTTATGATGAGTGATTGAGCACTGGGACAGGTTGCTCAGAGAAGCTGTGGCGTTGCTGTTCTTGGAGAGGACCCCTGAGCATCCCTGAGCAACCTGATCTAACTGCAAGGCTGTTTCTATGGAGGATCTACAGAAGGTTGGACTAGACAATCTCAAAGGGCCATTCCAACCCAAATTTCTCATTTGACTCTAAAAGTATTGCAAAGAGCAGATCAGTGGATAAAGAAACATAGCAGTCTCACAGAAAATCCTTCCCAGCAGAAGGAAGCTAACAGCATTTTTTTTTCCCCCATGGAATTTTTCGTAAGATTTGCAACTGCAAGTTGCACTACGGTGACTTTCAAACTATATGCCACCCATTTTGGCTAGAACCTCATTATGAAGGGTTCTGCCATTCAGTTAGTACCAAAGTGGAAAATTCATTTCTGTCTAATTTATTTGAGGGCTAAGAGTGGCAGTGGGAGGAAACAAACAAGCAGATAACTGCTGAGAAAACAATTTGCAAGTCGTTTTGAATCTGACATACTACCATAGGATACAAACTAATTTGATCCACTTCTTTGGCTGTCAGTACAATTCCTTTGTACCAATCTGTTATCTTAATGCTGAGCTAGTAAGACTCCTGGGAATTCTCTTTCTGTAAGGGAAATCCTAGCTGGCAGAGAAGGCAAGTGGAGCTGGCTTTGCTCCAGGGTACTGCAGAAAAGGCCATTTCCAGGTTAGAGGTAGAAAGCTAAAATGGTTCTTCACAATGCATACTGGTTTTGACAGTAATTAAGAGGATTATCACCTATCCATATGAGGACTGATGGATGTTGACTAATGATGCTACTAAAAATAGATATGCTTTCTCCATTTTTGGAATAAAATCACAATTTTTTAAAAGAGGCCCAGATTTGGGGAATCTAATTCATTTAGATTTTTTATAATTTTATTAAAATTATAATATAATGTTAAAAAGAATGGTTACAGTAGGTAATATAAGAATCATTCCTTCTGAGAATTACAATGTTCTCCACATCAGTAAATGAAATATGAGGCTGGATTCTGGTATTTCTTATACCTCTATAAATCCAAAGCAACATAATTATTAAAAAGAATACTGTGAATCTTTACATAGTTTTCTAAAACCAGAGTTTAACCCACACATTTACCATCTTCCTTCATTTTTTAATGGCAAGAGATAACTGACCATAGCATATATGAAGCAAAACAATCCCTCTTTTAAAGCACATTTATTCTAAAAGTGCAGCCATCTAACCATTTAGGATCATATTTCCCAAAACATTTGAAAGAATTCATTTGCAAAGACTAGCAAGAAAAACATCAAAACTGTATCAGCCATGCATTTGTATTTTCTTAGGACACTTCTGGATCCTAGATAAGCCTGTGCTGCTAATAAATTTTATTTATGAGTAGTATCAGGCTATAAAACACTCCACAGTTTTCAGTAAAACCCAGAGACTGCCAGAGACTTCCTCTGCCATTGGCATTTAGTCTGTCTCAGACTCCTTATTTTCCTAGGACACTGATTTCCAAGGTAATGGCACTCTGGCTGTCACTGATCCAAGCTTGAAAATCACCACTCCAAGTCTGCCTATGGGTGCTCATCGCTTCCTCATGGACAAAGATATTGCCCAGAGGTTGTTCATGGGTGTTCAACGGACTAAAAAGCATCTTTGCAGAAAAGGACACGAGTGAGTGTCCTACTGGACAATATATAACACATCAGTATCTGCACTGTGCCCGTCCAGCCAGCAAGACTAAGCACACCCTAAGCTGTATCAGTAGGTTGAGGAAAGCAGTGGCTTCACCTCCACTCAGCTCTCATGAGACCACATCTGGAGCACTGTGTCTAGTTTTCAGACGCCCAGCATTAGAAAGATGTTATCTTACTGGAGCAATAGCCAGCAGAGGGCCACTAGGATGGGCATGGGGTTGGAGCCTCACATATCAAGCAAAGAAGAGCTGAAAGAGAGTTTAACAAGAGAAAAAGAAAGTTCAGGGTGCACCTTGCTGCTATCAAACTGATAGGTACCTGAGCATGGCATAGAAGGATGAATCCAAACTCTTCTTCGAGATGCACAGTGATAGGATAAGAGGCAACAGGTATATCTTAAAACATTACATTATAATGAAATTATAATGAGATTTTATTATTATTATTATTATTATTATTATTTATTTGCTTTTTAACGTAGGGTAATCAAGTACTGGAGCAAGCTGCCCAGAGAAGCTGTGGATTCTCCATTCCTGGAATTGGTTCAATACTCGACTGGACACAGTCCTAAGCATCTGGATCTAATTAGATTTGCTCTGAGAATGGGATTAGATTATATCACTTTTTGAGGTCTCTTCTAACCTTAATCATTCTGTAATTCCATGATTTTAGGTGATTTTACCTCTCTCTGCAGCTACCAAATGGATAGTTGTAGATTATCTCTTCCTGCAGGTGCACTCTGATGGAATGAGAGTTAAAAGATGCAAGTCAGAATATGGGAAATTCTAATTAAATATAATTAATACTTTGCTCACCAAGAGAGCAGTCAAGCACAGCAAAAGGGGCCCAGAGAGGCTATAAAATCTACAGCCTTGTACGTATTCAGAACTTGTCTGAAAAAGGTCCTGAACCACTTAATCTAATTTTGAAGCTAGTCTTGCTCTTAGTGGTGGGCTGTACCATGCAAACTGCAGAGGTGGTTTCTAATCGAAATCAGTCTATGACTCTGAACTTTTAAAATTCCTTTCAATTTCCCAGACATTATAAGGGTTTGCATGAAAAGTTGCCTCCAAGGGCTGTTTTTTTTGTTTTTGATAGAAATACCAATATTTAGTTGTTTGTTAGAGAAATCCAGAACATCATTCCTCCCTTTCTCATATACCATATTCTGCTCATTATAATGTATTAATTTCTGCTTCAAGTTTGTATCTACACAGATAGAAGTCCCTCTGAAAATATAGCTATATATAATCAATTCCACACAATACATAAGCTGTAATTAACCACAGATTTCTACCCCACTGGAGCTGGAAATAATCAATGATTTTATGATCTAATCTGTCTCTTGCCTTTTTTTTCCTTTTTTTCCTGGATTTTCTCCACATGTAAAAGAAAAAGGAAGAAAAATATATTTTTTATTATAGAAACTCATTAAGACATTAGTCTCTCTATGGGTGGTCAAACACTTTCAATAGAATCTTTTTTAGGAGAGAAATGTGGTTGTCAGATGTTTTACACAGTGCCTGCTTTCCATGCATCTTTTTGATTTGCTTTTAGAACGCAAAATTTTGAAATGTGAAATTTTTCACTTGAAAAAATGATTACTTACAGAAAATATCTTTGCCAGACTAACATTCCATTTTCTTTTTAAGACCTTTTGTTTGTTTGTTTGTCTGTTTTCAGTGGTGCCTGCTCTTCTGCAGGTTTTACATCTCCCGTGATATACTAGAACCAGGGAACCCTCATCTTACCATGAAACAACATAGTAATGTGCGTTGGCCAAACAGTTCAACCAGGGGGCTACAGAATGGAAGTCTGCATGTTTAGTCATGATACTTTTGACAGACTGAGCTACTTTGTGGATGCCTGAAGAAAATCGTCAATGATACTTCACAGCTTAGCCTATATGAAGATTGAATGTCCCTCAGTTTGTCTTCTCACCCATGCAGTGCTATTTTATTTTACAAGCAAGTTCCTTTTTTAGTTCAATAATAAAGAACAATTCTGTATTCCTATGTTTGTGAAGATATACTGCTTTCAAAAGTAACAGAAAGTATAAGCTTTCTTTTTTTTATAAGAAGGCACACTACTTCAATAGCATCTGTGATAATAATGATTCTGTAGAACAATCAGAACTCAATGAAGGAAAAAAAAAACAAAACAGAACACGAGGAAAGGTACATGAAAGCAATGAAATTAGAGGCCTGTAGTTTATGTGTTACATTTCATTGAAGTCAAGCAGTTATATATATATTGAAAGTAGCAGCATTTATTCGTTGCATGTAATTATTCTATTCAATGACTCTTTTAAGAAAGCCAGTGGTAGAATTAATTCCAGCAGTCCCTTTTATTTTATTGCTCCTCTTCCCTCCATACAATCAACCATTCAAAAAAAAAAAAAAAAAGGCACCTCTTTTCTAACAAAAATGATTCTCCTGATTAAAAATTTAAAAATGGATGTATATTTTGGATAGTAGAAAATTACTCCATTTACTTGTGAAGTAAACTGTTTTTTTATGGATAATGTCACCTTTGTTGTTGCAATGGAGTTACTTATCTTATTTATCTGTGCTTAGGAAAGATATTACATAAAAGTCATATGGTATAAATTAATGTCAGGCAATGCTGACATATTTACTCCGATGAGGGGGAGGAAAACAAACTACTGGCAAACTCTCAGAGCAGATGGCCTTTTGCTTCCCACATGTCAAACTTCTTGAACACCAACTGTCTCGGTATCATTTGTCTGTGTTAGTAGGACTTTAGGTTAAGTAAAAGCAGGTTAAGAGACTTTTCTAGGTGAATTACTTCCACAAGGCTGTGATGACATCCTTGGGGTCATTTATAGATTTATTAACCATCTTGTAAGCTATAGTTTCCAAATCACTTACAGAAGAAGGTGGGGCCAAAAATCCCATTACCCACTCTGTGCTCTGTAAGCACAAACAGCTGATATCTAAATATTTAATTAGCATGCAATTATAGACTGTTTTTTTTTCTTAATACAGTCTAAGTGTGCAGGTATATGTATGTATAATCATAAGAGACAACACAAAGCTATTTCCATTAAAGAGAAATTTGAGCCTGCAGGCCACGGTGGATAAGCCTAATGTGATAATTTCACTCAAGTTCATTAGTTAAGCAATAAGTATATTCAGAAGCGGCAATGAGTCTGGATCTTCAACAGTTAACTTTGACTGGTTTAAAATCTTCTATTGGGTAATGGAGGCAAGGAGAAGAATGGAATGGAAAATTAAAAGACCTTCTTGCTGTTTAAATATAACATTTCATTTTGATTTCATTTTTCTTTTTCTGCTTTGACGATCTCAGCTTTGGACTTTGTAATAGATAGAGCTCTGGTACAGTAAAATAAAGACAGAGTAAGAAAAAATGAGGTCTTTTAGAGTAAATATATACATATATATCTGTGTATATACACATATATGCGTATATATATATATATATGTGTGTGAATATATATATATATGTGTATATATATATATATATATATATGTATATACATATAACCACCCTAGGAATGTGAGGGTGACAGA
>JAUBNY010000238.1:89079-99856 GCA_032275445.1 Crypturellus soui
GTGGTTTGCTCATTAATTCTTCCACTGCACAGAATACTAGAATGTAGTGTTAGAATGGTCACTATAAATGGTTATTTCAGCTCCTGTGTTACTTTTATTAGTGAAGAGGTTTTAATTTCAGAGTCTTTCTCACATCATCTTTCTGCTGAAAAAAAAGAGAAAAAAAATAAAAGGAAAAAAGAAAGCTGTGGATTTTTCTCCTCCCTTTCATACTTTTCATACTTGAACTATTTTATAGATTTTCTGTGATCTCTTTGACACCCTTAAAATGAATTATATACATTTTGTCCATTGGGTAGCATAGTGAAAAAAAATGCTATATATTTGGGTCAAATGAAGGGGCTTCCTTAGGCCAAACTTCTTCCAATAATATGAATGGTAATATCAAGTTTGTTTTATTTTGCAGCACTGTGAACTTGGAGTAATGCCAGTGACTTCAGTGAGATACCTTGGATTTTCAGTGAGTAAAGCTCTAACCCATGGAGATCATTGAAGTTGCTTTAGATTTACCTCATGGTAATATAGCAGAGGATGAATCCCAGATTTGTTTACAGGTGCATAAAAGGGTAAGTCTGAGGAGGACAATGCAAGGCCCAATGTAATTAATATCTGCAGCATCCTTGGAAACCCTTGGCTGGGTTTTTATTTGCTAAGAACATTTTCTGGACGAGCTGGATGGATTCTTGGATGAATAAAGAGAGCACCAAATCCCATTTACAAATGCTAACAGTCCATTGTCATATTTCTGACACATTTCTATTAATGTACTAAATACAGCTTAGCCCCTAATGGTTCTTTCAGCAAAAACCTGCCAGTTCAAATCATCATCTTTAGGGTCTTTGTTGTATCTTTTTTTTTTCTGAGCTATCTGCCACAGCATAAATTATTACTTATAATGTAACAAGCTGAAGAGCTATTAAAAATCCATTTGAAACAAAAAATGAAATGAGGCAGCTACACCTGTTTATCATGTCCATTTCTGTATGGCATCAGATGCCAAACCCACCCAGTCATGGGGGCAGAAATAAATCTTGTTAATTTAATGATTCAATTCTCAAATAATATGTCCTGCTCATTTTTAATAGGGTAACATCTAATAAAGCACCCTTCAAGCTTTGGCTTGGAGGAAGAAATTTATTTTCACATTATTCACAGAGAATTGCTCTTGATATTAATTGCATGGCAGCAATGACGTGGAATCTATTGCTCTTTGGGGCTCTCTGTACCCATTAGTCTGACAGACTCTCTTTTTGCTCTCACAACGTATCAGAAAAAATCTGATTCTGTAAATGGGAAAAAAAGTCTTTGTCTAACAGGAACAAATATAGGAGAGATTTCTCAAAATGTTGATCAGGCATCAGAAATAAAGGAACTGACGCAGAAAAGCCCTAGATAGCTGCATTATGCCTTAATCATCTTGTTTTATTTTTTTATTTTGTGAACAATCTAGACTAGAACATCTAACAAATTTAAATTAAAAATTACAACTTTTGTTGTTAGAAAATACCATTTCTTCCGGTGAGACAATGACTGAACCAGTTTACAGGAAACTGTAAATTATACCAACTAGAAAAATTAAACCATATAATAATGATTAAGACATAACAGTAACAAAAGCTTGGTCATCCCTGAGTTAAGGAACCGTGGTTTTCACAGTTCTTGCTTGGTTAAGGGGCAAAAATAAATAAATAAATAAAATAAAAGAAAGAAAAAGTAAATAAGGGATGGGAAATTTCAGAAAATATTTAAAAGAAGTTGAAGAAGCAATTTGACTACTTATCTGTTATAGCAGAGTATTTGTAATACAGGTAAGTTAAGAAGTTTTCTATTTCTTTGTTTCAAACTTAGGAGGAAAAAGAAAAAAAAAAAAAAAAAAAGGTTCCCCCAGGTGAGGAAACCTTTCAAAGAAAGATGAATGAGATCCTTGGTATTTCACAGTAAAAGAACTGCATGCAATTAAAGTAGGTAAAACAGCATTGTCTAGAAAGAGCTTCCCTGTGTTATACCTATTAGAGATCAATTTAAAGATTTTTTTCAAAAAATCAAAGAAACATTTCCCTATATTGTTTCTAAGATCAGAATGACTTATTTTTTAAAACTGAGAAATAGAAACTGTAACCTCTATTATTTTACTTTTAAAAGGTCAAAATAGAGTTTTACGTCTATATAAAAGTATATGAACACAAAAGTATAAAACCAGTGTTGCTGAAAGTCTTGGAGGTATTTGAGGTGAGTTAATTGCTCCCTTCTGTAGCCTGACCCTAAAAGTGCTGTGAAAGAAGGATATCTATGAAAGTTTCCCCTGCAGAGTTCAAGATGGGAGGACAAAGAGGAAAAGATCTGTACAAAGACCATGATCTTTTTTGGTTTCCATGGTGATACAGTTCCAAAAAAGATGCACCATTTAAACTAGTGGCTTCTGCTGCATTATACATTTTAGAGGATTTAACTCTGCTGGTGGTGACTTGGAATGAGGATGAAGTTCCTGAACTCTTTTCAAACTCTTTCCATCCCTTTCCATTTAGAAAGCCTGAGCTTAGAGGAATCACAAGGTAGAAAAGCCACAGAGTTCAGGAAAATTCATGAAATTCTCACATTCTGAAAGTGACACATTTCAGATATTTACTCTCCAAAATGACTCATGTTCATTAGAGACATTTATGAGAAAACATTTTCTTTTCAGGAAAAAAAAAACAGTTTAATCAGGTAACTATACATGTATAAAAAGTAGTTCTACTTATAAGCTTGTTTCATATCCTTAGAATCATAGAATCATAGAATTATGGTTAGAAAAGACCTTCAAGATCATCAAACCCAACCGAAAAGCTATCAATCACCACCATGACTGCTAAACCATGTCCCTAAGTGCCTCATCTACACGTTTCTTGACCACTTCCAGGGACAGTGACTCCACCATGTCCCAATGTCCTAATGCTTCAACCACTCTTTTCATGTAGAAATTTTTCCTAGTATCTAACCTGAACCTTGAAGCATCATGGCAATTAATAAAAGTATTCAGATATCGTGCTCTACATTTCTGGTGTCTTAGTTTATCCCTAAATTTTACAGCAAGAGCATGACTACATCATTTTCCCTAACAGTAACCCAGTAATATCCAGAAACTAGTATATATGCACAATTCTCCAGAGAGTAACCAGTCTCCCCAGTATCATCGGAATGAAATCTAACAATGAATTTATTTCCCATAAAATATGCATCATTAGTAAAACAAATATGCCTTTTTTGGGGGGGCGGGGAGGAAAGTGGGAGCGGGGAGAAGGATTTCTGAGATTTCCTGTCTTGTCATCCAAAGCTCCAGCAGCACATCCTAAAAAAAAGATCCGATGTCAGTGTTCCTTAAATCCTGCCTTTCCTGTGCTATGCAACACAGCAAAGCATCAATTTCAAGATTCTCAACAGCTTTAAGAAAATGTGATCCTTGCAGGAGATAAGGTTTCAATAATTTAAAACTTTTAAATATATTGCAGGTATTCAGTTTACCCTTTTCCCCTAGCTGCCAGAACTGCTTTCAGAGCTGCTTTTGTCAAGGAAAAAAAAGTGATTTGATATAATCAACTCATAATATTATTTCTCTTATTGTTATATTTTGTTTGAGAGATGGATTAAGACACTTCCAATTCCTCCTCCTAAGATAATATAACCTAAGTAATCGACATCTGTCAGGGCTCACTTTTCTAAATTGCATTCCAAAATATTTAATAATATTTTTGACACACAGTTTAATTAATGGAATTTTTTAGCTATAGGAGAAAAAAAGTATTAAGACAGAAAGATTTGGCAAGAGTCTGTATGCCATTGATAAACAAAGAGAAATTATTCACTGACAAGAATATTATTAAATCACCATATTATGCTTTAGTTACTTAAAGCATAGGTATTTATGATCTTTAATGACATAGTTATTTCTATCTGTTATATTAAAATTCCTATCTATTATATTAAATATCTCCTATCATACAATTGGAAATGAATAGAAAGAGAATAAGAAGTAATACAAATTAATTAAAAATCTGATTCAAACTACAAAAAAGGAAAAGATTTTTTTACTAACCTACATTGCATGTTTTAGTGAGCAGTGTTAAAATTCCACAGTCATGGAAAGTAGAGATCATTACTGATCTCACTTATTCAGATGCCAGTTTCAGAATGGACATTCATTTCCTGGAAATCCAGGTGTTATTTCTGTAAAATTGGAACTGGGGCATAGTCCCATTCCAGGAATCTTAATGGGACATCAAAAGTAGGTCAGATGAGTTGTGTTCATAAGCAATTTGCTAAGGACAGGTCAGGAGTCTCTATTTCAGAAGGAACAGTAAATATGGACCTCTTCAGATTGCTGGTATTCTACCTCAAAAAAGACTTAACTTCTGAAAAGAAGAGAGTTTTTTTTTTTTTTCTTCTGGAGTGGACAGACCATCTCTTGAGACCTTCATGGCATTAGCACACAAGAAATTTTTGAGTTCAAGACCATATCTCCCATTCATTTAGTTCAGATCAGTTTAGTTTAGATAGTTTAGTTTAGATCAGTGAGGGAGTTATATCATGTCAAAGTAGACAAATAAGGCAAGTTTTTAAATGGAATCCTCTTAAAGGACAGTGGAAGGCAAATAAAAGCCAGTGTTCCAGTTTAGTCCAAGTTCATTTGTAACAAAATATTGAAATAACATTTTAAAATACTTATCAATAGTTGTCTGAATTCAATAGTGTTCTCTAATTTTTTGACTGTTACCGAGAAAGCATTAGCATAAAGATATATTCTCAAACAGAAATGGAAGACAGTCTGAAATTTCCTTCTAGACTATCTGAACCAAAAGCCTGTATGAAGGGGTAGGCTTTCCTCTACACCTCCAGGTTTTGTTGAATTACTGGTGGAAATTATTTCCGGAGAAGACAGTTCTCCCAGGAAAACTTGTCATCAGCTGCATGGAGATGCTAAACTCCGCAGTCTAGAAAGAAAGAAGCACTTTTCCAGAAAATGGAAACCTAAAGCATCTTAAAGAGTAACGTGTGTCTATTTGTATGTAAGTTACTGGTGGAATTTCTTGAGCTGTCATGATATCTTGTGCTATCTATGGCTAATTCTGCCCTTTTAAGCAATGTGGGAGAAGTCTATCCTAAGTAATATATTCCAAAATCTTCTGTTTTCACAGCATCATGCTTATGACCAACTCATATTGCTAAAATGGACTACTAGGGAACTTTGGAAACTTAGAAATCTGATTATGGGATATTTAGATCCCAAGAAGCTGTGTATTGCCACAAAATAAAACAGGAACAGGAACTTGTATTGTCATCAGTTGGTTATTTGCTTAAAGATAAATAAATATAAAGATAATAAATAAATAGATAATAAATAAAGATAATAAAATAAATAAAGATAAATATCAGTGAAAGTTTTGCTGGTCTTTTACATATATCAACCTCTTTCACATGACTTATTTCTTCCTTTTATTTCTTTAGTCAAACTTGTTGAAGTTTAGCCAAACTTCAGTCCCATTGTTTACTTTGTATGCAAGTTATGCGATTTTAATTAATAATTTTCACAAAAGGGAAGACCTTAATCAATTAGGTCCTTATAAAAAGGATTTTGAGGTAAGTACAATCAACACAACTTTGCTGAAAATCAACTCCTTTTCAGTAAATGGTATATTGATTTTATAGCTTAGCATGTATATTGTGTCACTTAGAAAAAATGTCTATTCCACCCCTTGTGAACATGCATCTAAAAACCTAGTTTGCCTGGTCTAATTTATTTTTCATGGCACGTTGTCAAGAGTAGTAGGGGGCAATCACCATGGGACCAAAAAAAAAGCCATTATTTCATTTTGAAATGAGGATGGTGCTTGCATACAGGGTGCAAATGGCCTTGAATGAATTGGGCTGAAAATTAGATTCCTTGTGCATACTTAGGATTCTTGTTATCAGGACATTATTAGGGCAGGGTGGGGGATATCTTTTCAAGCTTAATAAGATTCATTATACATTGTATTTAAGAAATCTATAGTAATAGAAAACTGTGCTTTTTAAGGCAGTGTAACCTCTATTTAATGATCTAAATCTTTAGATGTATCTCTAAAGAGCCAAAAGCCCTTTCCCTGTGACAGGCACAGAGAGAGCTCTGCCTGGGTCTATCCATGATGCATGGGGCCAAAACCAAGACATTTGGCAGGTCCTATATGAGGAGAAGAAGTAGAGTACCTTGGTGAGGACAGGCACTCAGTAGAGAGAAAATCAAATCTCTGCTGTAATGTCTCTATTTCATATTCAGGGTTGAAAGTGAGGCATCTTCCATGTGTCACTTACTGACTCAGACAGTGGAACTTCTGGTTAGGTCGGAAAAGGGGATATTTTTCTCTTATTCTGACTTGAAATTCTTCTACCTGAGGGGCATTTCCTAGCCTATTAAGGCTGGTAGATCTTTCTCTGAAGATATCTGCATTTAGGTAAATCTGAGGAGAGAAGCTGAGATGATGGTCCAGAGAGGACTCCCTGGTTCAACAGATGTCAGAAAGGCTGTGGATAGAGTAGATCTGCTTCCTGCATGTAGTAGCTTCTGGGATCCCTAAGGTATACTCTGAGAATATGATTCTATTATATTCTATGGGTTAAAAAGAAAGCAAAATCAAAAATAAAACAAAAAAAAAGAAAGAAAAGGAGAAACTTTGGTCAACTTCCCTGGTTTTCTCCATAAAAAACAGTTATGGACCAAAAGCAAGACTTAGCTTAGTGCCATGGTTAAAAAAAAAAAAAGGTTTTAAGAAACAGAGGCTTCCAATTTGTTTGTTTGTTTGCCTTCACAACACACAGTTTCAAAAAACATTATATGCTTCTTCCATGATTTTTTTTTCTTTCTGTTAATCTGACAATATAGTCTATATTCTCTTCTCACCTTTTTTATCTACTTTAAAACAAAATATAACAGCACTGCCTTTGGTGGACTCATTCATGAGTTATACCCTGGAGTAATGAAGTGAATGACAACCCAATATGAAACATATGATTGTGCAGAGAAAATTCCATATTGGCCGACACCCTGCATAATTGCACTGAAGTCAATCTAAGCCATGTAAGTTATTGCAGATATTTTTTGTCATGGAGAAAAAAAAAGAGGAAATAAAAGGTCCATTTCTAGGCTTGTGTTTCATCCAAAACCAAATGGGTAGACAGCTTGTATTTGCCAGCCCTCTCAGAAAGAGCCTAAAGGGATCTGTTTGACAACATTTGAATCCCTGGCAGCAAGTTTTCTGTACTTCTGTTAATTAGCCAGTGCATTTTTTTTTTTTTTTTTGGTGCGTCTCTGGAAAACTATAGCCAAGGGCGGACTCTATGGAAACACCCTGGAAAAAACATCCACTCACTCTACAGAAAGCCATTGAAGAATCCCATATGCATTGCTAGGAGGATTGGCGCAGATGCACTGAAGGGAGAAGTCCAGGAACACAGATTTTTATGTATGGTTTTATCAGAGTTTAGTGGCATTTGTCTGACTTGCCAAGCAGAAGGCGATGGTTTCATCTGTATCAGGCACTCAAGCAGAGCAGCTTGTTAGATACTATAAACAAATATGCTACAATGAAAGCACACTTTAATTTGTTAGAAGCAGGGCTAATTCTGTGTCAGCGCTGTCTGAAATATCAGAGCTTGTTTAATGGAGGTACATACATAAGCACACACATTTTGAGATGCTGGCACCTCCTCCTATATAAAATAGTCTTGCCTGCAGCTAAACTACCATCCAGTACTACTCCACTGTTTATGACATGAAAACTTATAAATACTGCTAATGGTCACAGGTTCTTGAAGACCACAAGGTGTTGGAAGAACATAAATATATGTAAGCAAACAAAAAAAAAACAAAAAGCAAAACAAAAAACTCTACAGATATGTCTTTATTTATCAGAAATGACATTTGTGTTCTCTACTACATGAAAATATGATATTAATAGACTGAGATAGACTGAGAAAAATGATATATGGCAAAACACTTGACATCGTTAATACATTGCATAAGAGTGTAAATAACTGCTAAGCTTTCTGCAGAATGCAGATGCTTAAAAATGAACACATCAAGCAAGTCCACTAAAGGTGTCCCAAATAAGAAAAGTTTGGTGGTTGGAAGTGAACAGTAAATTGCTTTCTCCCCAGCAAAAGCACACCTGCAAACGGTATTGATATGTCAGCCTTGTCTATCTGCTTTTCAATGGCTGTTATCTGTTCTCTTCAGAGAAATAAATAGAGAGGAACATCTTGAAAACTACAGAGGCTCTTAAAAATATAGGGAAATGGAGGTTTCTAAAAGACACATTTTAAAAAATCATAATAGGAGAAAATTTATTCTACGCCAAGTCTTCCCCTACCCCATGAGAAACATGTGTGCTTAATATTCCAGATTTCTGAATTTAAATGAATTAAAAAAAAAATCATGTATTCATATATACATATATAATATACATATTTGCAAAAATAATATATATATTGCAACAAATAATACATATTTGTAAATTTAGGGTTTTTTTAAGACATAAGTGGGTTTCAACCACAACAAAAGCACTGTGAGAATGATTTCTTTTCCTGAAAAAGTATTCTGAAATTATACAAATGTGCTTAGCATTGATGTCAAATGAAATGAGTTATATCACTTTCCCTTATAGTACACCTGCTTCAGTCTAGAGGTGAAAAGCAATATGCAAAAGCATGCACCATATCAGGCAAATGGACCAACTAATGTTTTGACTTTGACTGTGACCTGTTAAAATACTTCAGAAGGCGATCTAAGATCTTTGTGACACACTTAAAGCAATATCATGTCCACAGAAGGAAAATTTCCCCTGCTCTCATCTTACTGCTGCTCAAAAAGTGTGATTTTTAGGTGCAAAACTAGTGCATGAACTCTACGTCACGAGAACAGCTGCCTTAAGAACTGACAAAAATCCTTAAAATATAATACAGGAAAAAAGAACCTCGTTCTTGATTATATAAAAGACTATCAAAAAAATCTTTTCTGAAAGCTCTCAAACATAATGTTTCTCCAAAAAAAAAAGAAAAAAGTGAAAGAAAATTGAGAATGGTATTCAATTCTATAATAGGTTCTTAACCCTTAGTAAACTGTGTCTTTTGCTGAATAATTTTCCTTTCCCTTGGATGTGCTCTCTCAGTAGATGACTGCCATCAGAGCCCTGACCTTGTCGCCCAGCAGACCTTGCTGAGCTTTCAGCACTTTTAGGATCAAGGGCCTTTTTTTTCCTTTTTAATTCGGTATCCTTTTTAAATTTTATTATTATTATTAAGATTAACTGAGCTTTGTTTCAGAGTAGTGGACTGTGAAACTGGGATAGGAAGATTAGACTTTGCTAGGAAAATGTACGAAATATTGCTATGACAAGGTTGTGTGGATAGCTCGTGATGTGTGAAATGAAATCTCTACTCAATGTGCCTACACACTGCAATTAATGCTATCCTAGTCAGGGATTTCTTGTTAGAACTGAGATTTGTCCAGAAAAGCATGTAGTCAATGTATGCTTATTTAAAGCCCTGCTTTTCCCAGGGTTTTTTCCTAATGCATTCATTCTAAATAATCATTTTTTTAGCCAGTAATGGGTGAATGTAAACATTTGTTATCAGGAAACTATTCAAGCTACCTTGTGAATGTGAAAGTTGTGAATCATTCCACCAGTCTAATAAACACAGCAACATAATGAACTCTGTCCTTTGCAGAGGTCCAGAAACTCAGTCTGACTAGGAAATTTCCATTCAGTTCAATCTTTTCATAGAAAATACCACCTTTAAAAATCAACGATTTCTACAGAATAAATTATTATTTATTCTAAACCTTCTCCCAGGAAAATTGAAACTCTGAGTGCAAGACAGAAATGACTTTTTCCTAAAGAGAGAAGGCAAAACTGACAAGAGTTTTTTTCCAGCTGAAAATACGATTTTTTTTTCCTCTCTTCTGATGATAAAATGTAATCTTTTTTGTTCTGTTTTCTTCCCATTTGTAAGAGAAGAAAATGTTTTCATAAAAGGCATTGGGGCAACACAAACATGTATCTTCCAGCAAAATACAGCTACTGGAAACCACACAAATGGTTCACAGTGATTGAGCTGGAGAGGCCAATTATAATGATAATATTTTTTAACAGAACTTAAGGTAAAACTACTGATTTCTTGGCTTCTAGCCTCAAGTGTTTCCTAAGGTTTTGTTCTGACCCTGTACATAAGGTGAAATCCATATCTATTCTGTTATGTCCTTACCCATGAGTAGGGTTTAAAAGAATGAAATAAATACACTGATGCCTGCCATAATTTAATTCTGTGTCTGGAATGTATCTGAAACAATTTCCAGATAGAAATATCATAAAGATTTCATTTGCAGTAAATCATGTGTGCTCTAGAGTGGTCCTGGACACTTCCTTGTCAAAATGTTCCCAAAATGGGGAATATTCAGTTTCTACCCAGTCACCTTATTTTGAAATATGAGACACAGGCCACTCTGAAATACTTGGTCTTGGTGCATAGAAACATTTCTAGGCATGCATAATTTACTAATACAGATAGCCAAAATGTCCCAGCTCTTGTCCATGAAGATGTTGTGTATGTCCCTTGACCAGCTCAGGAGGGGTAGACAGCAAAGCCAAGTGGACTAGTCTGATCTCTGACTGAAAACACAAAGATTCTGCAAAGACAAATGAAGTTCTATTTCCTAAAAACTGAAGGCAAGACGGAAATCTTGGTCTTCTAAATTTCTACTCATTATAAG
>JAUBNY010000238.1:102862-135634 GCA_032275445.1 Crypturellus soui
CTAGTCTGTCCAGGTCCCTCTGGATGGCAGCACAGCCCTCTGGAGTATCCGCTACTCCTCCCAGCTTCGTATCATCTCCAAACTTGCTGAGGGAGCACATCTGCAAGAGCTTTGAGAGGGAGCGTCTGGGGAAGCTTTGGCAGATCAGTGGGATTCTGGAGCTGCTTGAACTTAGCTGGAGATTCAAAGAGGACACTAACACTTCAGAAGGATGGTTTGGTGACCAAAAATAGGTTTGAACTCTTGAGGCTTAATTGATTGCAAGGAAATCTGCAAGTGAATCTGGTTTTTTACTCTTGACTTTGGACAGAGCTATAACAAGAAAACTGTAATACTGCAATGTAAACCCTTACTTATGATTAACCCTACTACTCTATCAAGCAGCATAACCTGCTGGCTCAATGTACTTTCACTTCATCACATGTACTCATTAGCATGGCCTGAATGTGGTAACATGATTTGTTGAGAATTTTTTTTTTTTTTTTTTGTGATTCCAGGTGCAGATTGGGGTGTGAAGCAGTGCTAGCTGTGTTTCATAGTTCCTTTGACAAGTACTGGGAATTCATAAATATGTATGTGACTCCTGCGAATTTCGCCCCTTTCATTTCAAAGAAAGCTCTCCTCATCATTTGAATTGGAAAAAAAAAAAGATTATTTATTTTCTTTCAGTACTTCCCTGTATAAAAATCTGAATTTCTTGAAAGACGCAGAAGAGAAAAGAAAAGGCATTCAAATAACAAGAATGACGAGTGAACTGCTAATGGAAAAAAATGGCACATTAATAATTTGTGAATTATATGTTTGCAAATTAAGTATTTGAAGGCAACAAGTTCATGAAATAACTTAATAATGTGCAGTGTTCATGTTCTTAAAGATAAACTCATTCTCTATTAAGACAGCAAGATAAAGTACTCCAGTGCATATGAGTTTATCATGAACAGAGGCTGAAGAAGATTTCAGAATTGAGTTTTAGAGTGGGATTCATATCATTTAAAATATAGACTCAGAGTAGTTTACCCATGGGGGCATCTAGTGCGAGCTGGGATGTTCTTCAGACACCTTATGAGGTTCCAGAAGGGCTGGCAGCTCACACAGGTCCTCTGTCACGCTTGCCATGCTTCTGTAGATGCCTTCTGAGCATTTCAAATGCCTCTAGGGGCAAATCCACTGCCAAGAGTATCAGCTGATCAGTTAATCATACATAGGTGTCTACTTCAAGGAGGGTAGAGAGCTTCTCAGAGCAACTGAGGTTATGTTAGAACACCAGATACACAAACACGAAGTCACAGGTGTTTAGATGTTCTGATCTGTGATCTGGCCCAAGACAGCTGAGAAGTTTACTTTTATGCTGGTGGAAAAAGATAATATTTCCTGAGAGCAATTCATCCCAACTTGCCTCCTAGAATGGGATTAATCAGTGTCTGGAAGTGTCTCTTTTTTTCCATCAGTTGCAAAGACTAGTTTAGAGGAGGTGCCTAATTTTCATACCAGTGAAATCAAATGAGGCTTACTCTATCCACAGTGTGCTTTTTTGCTAAAACAGACGATATATGGTGGCTGTGAACTGTACAACATGAGAGATTGAGGCTATAATAAAGTATGCTAATTGGCTCAATTGGACTGATCCCCCTGTTTTCTGGGAGAGTCAAGGCTGAAAGAAGAAAAAGGAAAGACACTGGAGTGAGCCTCTGGATCTACAATAAGAGAAACAGGCCGAAAATAGACCTTTACTTTTTATAGGTCACCGAGCAGCCTGTCATTATAAATTCTTGAGGGCACTAATAAACTGGGACCAATTTTAACTCATGATAAAACTTTTAGCATCTCAAAACCTGTCCTTGAGCCTCACTACTCTTAACATGGTTTTGTTGTTGTTGATGTTCTTATTGTTCATATTCATTTATTAGCTTTGCAAATGTGTTCATACTACAAAGCTCACTGCTCCTTTCACTGTGTTTCAAGATTGTCTCCAAGGTGCTTATGCTAAAACAAACTTCTTTTAACAATTCATGTTTTAAAACCACGCTGCATTTTCTTCAACTGAAGGTTCCAAAGGGACTAGTGTTTTTTGAGTGATAAATTACATGACTTTTGCATTATACATTTTACAGCATACCTTGTTTTGTGTGCCTGAAAGATAAGATTGTCTCCCCATTTCAAATGTATATTTTTAAAATGTATGAATACATAAGAGAAGAACATAGGTTTGGCATAACTATCTGTTGTTTTAAGTTGTGCCTGTGTCTTTTTTATTAAACTGCTGAAATATTATTTCCCTTGGTATATCTCTTGAAGTACATTTTATTCTAACCACAGGTTTAAATAAACATCTATTTTATTCCCATGTAGTCACAGAAGAAACTGCCGGAGTCCCTAATAAAATGCCTTCACTAATGTCTAAAGCTGAAAATATTTAGGGAGCAGACAAAATAGTAATAACACACTTACAGCAGTAACAATAGGGCAAAGGACTATTATTATAAATAGAAAATACTTATTAAAAGGCCTGACTGAAATAAGAAATAGCTATGCTATAAAAGTTTCATTTCATTAAAAAAAAAAAAGTTTTGCCTAACAATTGTTATGGGCACCTTAAGCAAAGAAAACTGAAATGTCAAAAAGAAAAAGGAAAAGACTAATTATTCTTTAAAAATGAAATTACTGTATTCATTTGAAGATAAAAACCTGATGGATGATACAGGCATATCAGATCTACCCACTGGTTTTGATGTTACCTGACTGCATACAAAAAAGAAGACAGAATATATAAAATGTATATGTTAATTAGTTTTTGCAGACAGCGTATGAATGCCCAGTCAGAAGCTATGTTTTTAAATGACCCCTCAAAATTGGAACATCAGAGCATTTTCTAAGAATGTAAAATACAAATACCTTTTGTATTTCATGGCTTACATTAAAAAAAAAATCCCATGATTAGTCAAAGGAGTTTGTTTTTGTTTGTTTTTGTTTTTTAAAGTATTCAGAGAAAAAATCCATTTCTGAATCCTGACCCAAAATGCATTAAAGTTCTTGATAAAAATTCAGTGATATTTTGATAAGGCCACAGATCTTAATATTTGTTTCAGCAGTTGATCCACTCTGAATCAACCCATGCTTTCCTCCTGACTACCTTGACTCATATATTTCATATTCCTCATGATGAATGTCTCCTGTTTAAAAATTTTAAATGCACAGAGCCCTTATGTCATTCCAGAAAACAAAACAAACAAAAAATGAAAAAAAAAATACTAAAAACTTATTGACATTACAAATACGAACAATATCTGTAAAATGGCCAGTGTTCTTCCAAGAGTCTGTCTGTGTCTTCTTTACAAAACCTCTCCTCAGGTTTTTGTACAGTCTGATAGCCCCCTAAGCCCTAAAGTTTCTCTTCTCCAGGCTAAACAGTCCCAGCTTGTGACTGGTGTCCAACTAGACTCCATGCCACTGATCCCAGCATTTTGAGCCCGGCAATTCAGCCAACTTTCAGTCCATCTCACTGTCCATTTATCTAGTCTGTATGTTATCATCTCGCCTATGAGGATCACAGAATCACAGAATCACAGAATGGTTGAGGTTGGAAGGGACCTCTAGAGATCATCTAGTCCAACCTCCCGCTCCAGCAGGGACACCCAGAGCACGGGGCACAGGGTGGCATCCACGCGAGTTTGGAAGATCTGCAGAGAAGGAGACTCCACAGCCTCTCTGGGCAGCCTGTGCCAGGGCTCTGGCACCCTCACAGCAAAGCAGTTCTTCCTCACATGGAGGTGGAACTGCCTGTGTTTCAACTTGTACCCATTATCCCTTGTCCTGTCACTGGAGACCACGGAGAAGAGTTTGGCTCCATAGTTTGGCCCCTCAGATGTTGCCAGGGTCAGTGCTGGCAATCTTACCAAAGTCAAATTGAACAAATCTACTATTGTCTCCTCCCCCTATCAATAAGGTATCTAGATTCAAGAGGGCTCAATGATGTTCTTGACATATATTTGTAATTTTATGAAGATAGATGCTTAAGAAAACAAAAACAAAAAAGCATAACAAGTATTTTGGTAATATAGAACATATAAATGCCCAGAAATTATTTTGCTGGAGGATGTGTGGTTTGCATGAAAGAGACTTTAATATATATCTGCCGAGATTTAAGAAGTCAAGAACCTTTCAAGGTTCCTTTCAAGAACCTTTATCAATGCATGTGCTGCTTTGATCACTATTTGTACTGCTCTGGGGGTAAATGTCTCACTATGCTATGTCAACAGGCTGCTTTCTTTTAGTGTGTGCTCTTTACGCAAAGAAATTTCTATAAGATAAATATATCTATAAACCATCACGATGGTGCGCTTATGTATGCAGAAGAATAAATACATTAAGTACAGAAATCTGTCATTCATACTTCCCTCTTTTTTCACATTTCTTTTCAGCTTGGTGAGATAAACAGATCGAATAACCTTGCAACTCTATTCCCTTCTGTGAGCTTGTTTATTTTTATTTTTATTTTCACTTACATTTTTCTTGAAGTTACTCATAATTGTAGTGCTAAAATAATTATTCTAAAAATGTGCTGCATTATAAAGTGTTGTAATGTGTAACATAAGAAAAGAGTGTTCCAGAAAGTAAAAATGACAGTAAGACAGTATTGATGATATTAGCCACATCCCTATCTCTGTCAACATCTTTGACTCTCTTTATTTCAAGAGCAATCAAGATACATGAGATCAAAATATGGTCTTAGTTATGCTGATTTAAATGCAGGATAAGTGCACTGCATTTAAGTGTTCTTAACAAAAGAGCTGAATTTTAATTTGATTTCCAAATACAAAAACTGTATTTTACTAGCAACCTGCTAGGAAGAGGTTCTGGATCTTTTCTTCTTCCCTACTCCTTTGATTCACTCACTTTGAAAGTATATCTATTTATGCATTGCTTTATAAATACAATTACATTTCATTTTGCATTTCTCATTGACATAACATTTAAGCATAAGTCAAGCTCTGTTACATACAGTCAGGTGGGTTAATAGAAAAGATTACTGAAATACTAAAAGTGCTGATGAAAACAAAGTCCTGGTGAATTCTTCAATAAATATTTTTAGAACATTGCATGTACCTTATAATGTTTTTTTAAGAGCTGTACGCTCTGATAGGCTGTGGTACAGATTCAGGTCAGCAAGGTAGGCCCCAAGCTGAGCCCAAAACAATTTAAGATAGCATAAATATGTTTATATGCAACAGTATAGAGCCATTTTTCTCTTATTCTCTCATTGGCAGAACATCAAAAATCACTTTCGTCTTCATTTTATCCTGATTTATGGGAATTTCTTCTTCTCTCATTGATGAACATCCCTACAACTACCCTCCTATTTCCAGCTTCAGGGGAGAGTAAACTGTACTAGCTGATGTACCGCGATGGGTGAGAGCACACGCAGGTTAGACAGGAGATACTCCTCCTTGGTTGCTCTCAGCAGTACCCTCTAAACTATCTCCAGCTGTCCTAGAAGGATACATCACTGAGCGCTGTCATCTACACTGATTCTTTGCTCAGTATTTGTTAGGACACTTGATTTCTTGAGTCTTCTGCTATAGAACATCTCAAAATGTACCCTTGCCCTACATCTTTTGAGATATGTCTTGAGGCTGCAAAGAAGGCTGCATCTGTTCTGTTACCATCATTCAAGCAAAAGAATTGCAATGGACAAAGATTTCAGACAAGAGAGAAGGGAAGACATGTCAAAAAGTATACACATTTAGCATATTGTGAGAAGTATTTTACCAAAAAACAAGATGGTGACCATTTTTAATTCTTCAGGGTAGCTGAGATGTCAACTCCTTCTAAATGATTTCTAAACAATATTCTTTTGGTGATGAGGTGATAAGGCTTATTTAACTAATTACTACTTTTCTTTTTTTTTTCTTTTTTTCTCCTTTTTTTTTTAACCATCCTTCAAAATCTATACTGCACCCAAAGTCTCCTACATACTTGAAGACTGCAAAGACTTCGCAGTGATTTGTAAAAGTACAAGTGAACTGCAGCTCAGTAGAAACTTTTTCTTTACAATAGGGATTTCTATATCATCGCTCTAGAAATCAAGGGAAGTAATATCAGAGGGGTTAGTGGGATGAATACAGTGATTATGTGAAGGGAAGATGTAATATCATGATTGACTCTCAAAAGACTGATACATTTTGGAAATTTTTGGGGGAAAACAGAGATGCCACTTTGCTTTAAGGAAGAACAGAGACCTATTAGAGTTTTGTTCAGACTTAGTGGACAGACAGCTCAGTTAAAAGTGAACACACAAAGTCTTCTCTTAACCTTTAGATCTTTGTGGCTTGAAGAAGAAGAAAGATACACACAGTTTCAGGGAAAATTTAAGATTCTTATTTCTGACCATTTTGACTGAGGTCCCAATCTTGTCTACCATATATGTAGGTGTTTAAATGTGTATACAATATATTTTTTTCTGATTATATTTTTCTGATGATAAAAGCCTACAGTTTGTAAATCTCAGTTTAAAAACTGAACTTTTATTTGAATTACAAAAATATATGTGGGTAAATGCAGTCCTAAAAAAGCTGCTTGCCATGATTGAACAAACCATAGCAGTGCTGATGTATAGAAACTAGATCACTATCCACAATGCCTATAATAATTTTGGCCAAGTAAATGAAGTGTGTATGGAGGAACATAACTGGATAAATAAGCTAGGATATCTGTATTGCCTATTGCCACATAATGTATCATAAATTGGAATGATAACAATAAATAACAATAATAATAACAATAAATAACAATAATAATACAACAATAAGAACTGATATAAACTTCACGTGAATAATTCAAATAACCTAGAAAAGTTCCTTTCTCTGCTGTATAGACCAAATATGGATGAGGAACATTCATAACATAAAAAAAAATAATTTGAAGTTTCCCTCAAGACTATTAAATGAGATTGTAAAAACAAACATAGTTAGCAAACATATAGACATATAGATCTTGTCTTGTTTTTCTATATTTTGTTTCTTCAGTGAAGACATTTGATTTAAAACAAAAACGTGACTAAAACGTTTGGTGATACCAAACTTTCACTTCCCATAGAAATACTGACATATCAATTTAGTCTTGAGTTTTGCAAATAGTAAATATTTAATTGCCGCTATCTAAACTAAATATAATCAGTCAGTCAGCAAACCAGATGAATCTTTTAACCAAAAGGTGTCCTAAGAACAGATTCTCTGTGCTTCTGTGGCAGCTCCATTAGAGTTGCCACGAGAAGGTTTTCTAGGGTGGAAAAGGACTTCTAGTTACTGAAGAAAATAGCGAAAGCGTATTTAAAAAACTATCTACCATGAGATTAGAAAATAAGTGTCCCTGAATTGAAGGATATATAGTTGCTGTCACAGCCAAATAAACTGTTAAGAAACTTGCAATCCTGTTTCCTACAGTCAGAACAAGTCATTTAAAATGTCTTTGGATCCTGGTTTCACTTGGAATTAAATTGTGGCTTTGGCCCGGGAGCAATCTTATCTCATCCAGTGTGTATTTCTAGAGAAAGCTTTCCTTACTATAGTAGAGCTTTTTACATTTCTTTAAAAATGGTGTCTTTTTTTAGGTTCTAGCTCCTTAACAGCAATATTGCAAATTGAACACTTCCAGTTACAGTGGAGGACCAGATCACAATGTCTTAATCCTACGTGCTTGTGTGCTGATAGCACTAGAAGCAACCGAAGGGATAATCTCAGGAGGCCAGCGAACAAGGCTGTCTCAGTGTGTTAATCTGTCACAATTGTCTTCACATAGTGCCCTTTTAATAAAAAGAATCACCTTTATGGAAAAAATGAAAGAAGGCTATGGACCAAAAATGTTACAATATCTGCATTAAATTACAATACATTAAATATAATATAGCAAGAACACAGAAACTGAGCAAAGATCAGTTCTGGAGAAAAGCTGCTGTTATTTCCTTTTCTATGTGAAAGAAAAGCAAATTTGGACTTTGCAATACCATTCTAAGACAAGTTGTGAACCTCCTGGACATGCAAGACCTCAAAAGCACTAGAAATCTGAATACAAAAATTCTGGCCCTGATTGCATTTGGCAGATGTGGCTAGATCTGTTTCTACTCAATTCTCTAGGAAGGTAATTATATTCGTACTATTTGTTATCACGAGTATTTAGCTCTTTGATAGGAGAATGGAGGGAATGAAGTTCATGTTACAGCATCACAAAACTCACAACATTTCTGCAGTACTTTAGAAGAGTCTGTGATATATTCGGGGCTATCTTAAAAAGGCCAGTCCATAGTGCTTTCATCTCTGAATAATTAACAGAGACCTACCCACCCCCCAGGAAAATATATAAATAAAATATTAGTAAGCCCCTAGGATAATAAATGCATGTAGGTTGTTTACTCAATACAAAATCATGTAGACCTTCAAGTCATTAACAGAGTGACAGGAGAGAAGTGAATAAAACACAAGAGCACAACCATGTCTTTCCTAAACATGATCAAAGGTTTGAATATTTGTGTATCCTGACTCACCGCGCCAAATAGCAAGTAACTGTAACAGAGCGTAAGAATAAATTATGCATATGGTCATATTTTTCCACTATGTTCTTCTAGCTTGAAGTGATCTATAGTTTAAGGAGTACTTGAGCTAGTGCTATATTTATTAGATTCTGAGAGAGATTTTTTTCATTATTAATCTAACTTTTTGAACCCATATAAATCACTGGAACAAATTTCTGTGGCAATGACTTGCACAGTTTAGTTATAGTTGTAGTACAAATACAGTTAAAACACATCTTTTTGTTTGTTGTGATTGGCCACCAGATAATGTTCCCCAGGTCTAATTATTTCATATACACTTTCCTATATTCCCTGGGATTTTATAGAACTCTTTTTGTGCTCATACAATCTGAAAAAAAAAAAGAGGCAAATAATACTGTTCTTTCTGACTATTTAATACCTGCATTTGGAAACTATGCAATACTAGAAACTGGCTCAGTCCTCTTTAGTCTTAGCTGAAAGTGCAAAGAGACATGGGCACGTGCCATGTCTTTCTCACAAATGAGTTACAGCAACAACAAAAATCCAGGGTATTTGCTGTACATGCCATGGTTGAGAAAAAAATATATTACAGAAATAAATGCAACACAGAAATAGTCTCCAATCACTTATGCAAAAATTTATGCTGCTACACTTTGCATATAATGTGTCTTCTCACACTTGCCTGCAAGTTTGACTGTTTCTTATAAAAGCCATGGACCTTTCCTCACTCAGTGTAAGGTCAAGTCTTAGCACAGCTGTGATTCAGATGGTGCTAACAAGAATCTGTGTTGTTTTATATTAATTCCAATTAACTACTGCATCTCCTTTGACAAGACAATTTCTCTGGTACCAACAGCTTTTTTTTTTGTCATTTTTCATTTCTTTTATCTATCTGGATAAAGAGACTCCACCTCTTCAGGGCAGAAACTGTCTTTCATGTGTATTTGTTAGGACAGATTGTTTTTTTTTCATAAAACAGAAAAAAAACACTATTGTTTTAATCATTTTACATTCAACTGAACTTTGAAATGGGTCACAATCTTTGGCTTCTACAGATAAGCTTAGTTTCTGCAATAACAGATAATTCTTATCTTGAACAAGCTGCAACGTCCCCCAATACTATCATTATCACACTATAAAAATAAGAGTTAGGTAAAAGGAAGCCTTTTAAAAACAAACAAACTTAACTCAAAGAGAATGGCAGCAGACTGAAAGAGTAATTATGGGACTCAATATGCACTCAATATTGCCTCTATATCTCAGCTGCTCCAATGGTAAAACTACTTTCAGCTACTTCTGTCATCTTAAATTTAGATGTGAATCTAGTTGGGAGCAAAAGTGTGTGGGAGTTTTACTGATTGAAATTATTTAAAAAGGGGAGAAAAGTAAAGAAATAGTAAAGCACCAAAAAAACAATCTGTACCTATCAGAAATAATAAATGCCCTGCTAAATAAATGATCCAGTGAGTGACTTTATTCCTGAGCTTGGAATAAAACTTTTTCCAGTTTTGAACATACATGCAAGAATAATGCTTCATTCAGTAATGCGGGCTCTTGACATGCTTGTAACAGATGGGTGCAAATCCTTGATTTTAAAGAAAGCAGACCTTGAACTTGAGTTTTGCTTGCTAGTCATGCGACCTTGTTGTCTAGACATCTGGTATGGGGTGTGGCACGGGAATGTTATTTCTTTATGAATATCTTAAAAAAAAAGGAAAGGAAAACATAAAAAAAATCTTTTAGGGAAACTTGCATATCGTTTATTTCAAAAAACTGCTACTTAAAGCAGTTAAAGATAGCAGCATTTTAGAGCTTCTATTCATCCTAACCCCAAGCAATTCTGGGGAAACGAGAATAAATTTAGGACATAGTCCCAGACAATGTCTTCTTTTTTTTTCTTCTTTTTTTCACATTTAATTACCACAAAACACTCTCGAGAGCTCTGAGATATTGATTTATTTTTGATTGTCCATGGAAAACCAAATACTTACCTATAAATAAACTTGGGCTGAGGTAGAAATCTGACTATTTCCTGACAACTGATTAATTAATCTCTCATGAACTAGTTCTTTAAATTTTATATAAATAAATGAAATTCAAACACTAGGTGCAAGGCAATCACCATTCAGAAGAACTTAGGTCAGTGAAATAGTCTTTACTGCATAAATAAAAAAGAAGCAAAAATCCAACTGTTTTCCCACTCAGAAGGGCTAAGAGAAGGCAATTTTAATAAACAGTTGGTCTTCAGTCCTTTGAATAACTTGATACCTCAAGACTCAGTATACTAGTTCTCCATATGACAACTTCCACACGTTACAGGGTCAAGACAGATTTCCCCAGTGGATTTTTATATGCTATTGGTGAACTCGACTACTCGTTTTGAAGATGATAGGACCTACAGTGAACAGACTGCTTGTGAACCTGGTACTACCAGTGTTGGGCCTATACTGTTGCCACAGTATTTGGTGTTCCTATTAAGAAATGAGTCCAGCCTCCCCCAGCCCCTCTAACTCTTGAGGATCAGCTGGAATGTCATTCATCTCTTCATCAAGAGATGAATACCATTAATCTCTTATCAAATTTACCCCCCCTATCAAACTGCAACACTCGGGACCTGCATGTAGCACAGCTTGACAAAGTGATGTGAGACAAGGAGTTGGTAAAAGCTTCCATTTTTTTTCCAGCCAGGTAAAATTCAGTAACTCACAGAGTAATCTATTCTGACAAAACAAAATCAGTATGAAAGTGTTAGATTAGGTGGTGAAAAAACCCACAAGTTTCCAAAATCACAGAGGAGCCCAGAGGAATAACAGCAGATAGGGACACCTGAATGCAACTTGCCATGGCTTCTCCAAGGTGCATCACAGGAGAGCAATCAGATCAGGCCACCAAGGGCTCATCTCTATAAGCACCCAAATTACGTCCTCAGAGGAAGAGACACTCTCTTGTTGCAGGTGACCATCAGCCCCATGGTCCAGGTGTGAACCCAACAAGATGAATCAATAGCAGCAAGTCTCCACTGCACCTTTCGGACTAAGGGAGGCATGTTTTCCTATTAACAGTAACAGCAATAAAAAGATATTTAGAAAAAAATCCAGACATTGCTCTGTAGCAGTTAAGTTAATGTGATTAACTTAATTAGGGGGTGGGGGCAGAAGGAAGAGTTATGTGCACAAAAATCAAAAAAAAACAAAAAGGAAAGAATGGTAGAAGTCATTTACCCATAACAGAACATTTTCCACAAGGCTAGTTTCTGATTTCATCGTCTTAATCCTCAAAGCAAACTGAAGACAATAACTTTCATAACTATATATATGTGTTATATTACTATAGCTATTTAGCTAAATCCTACTCTGCTAAATTCTCTTCTACACTATTTTTCTTTTTTTTTAAGCCACCAATGATAACAATTCACTACTACTCCACTTGCCAGACTTCCTCTTTTGTCCACACAAAACATACTCACCTGAAACCAGCTACTTATGCCCTATTCTGCTTATTGGTAGATACATTTCCTTATTTGGTTGTCTTTCAAATTACTTTCCTAATAAACAGTTACTGATGTATTTTTCTTTGAAAGCATTTTCTTTTTCCATTTTAAGAAACTCAGAAGTGGAAGGAATTATGAACTTTCTGGAGGCTAAGATTAGAATATATTAAAAAAAAAGAAAATATTAATTAACTATATTAATATCGAACTAAGCAAAACAAGTAAAGCTACAAATCTCTAAATGGGATTTCGTGGATCAGAGGATGAGCATGAGTCACTACCTTCATGGCATTAAAAGATTTACCTCTTTCTATAAACCTTCGTCAAAACAGCACCCACTGTAATCCTTAGATGGCCAAGTCAAGCAGTAATTGATGCACGTTTATAAGTTCATTCTTGTTCAAGACCATACTCTGGTGGAAGAAGTGATCAGAACTATTTTTCTACATGCTAAGGGAGAAATTTAATATAAAGTTATTGAACTTTATATTAAGTCCTTATTTTCTTAAGGTTACACAAACATACCCTTTAGGTCAGACTTCAAATCAAATTACTCCTGCACCAAACCAGGAGATTCTGACTCTGCTTCAGCACAATTGCAAGGATGACAGTCAGTTTTAAGGGTGAGGAAAGCAGTTCCCTTCCTCCAAAACACAGGAAAAACTAAGACTTTCTTCTGGCAGTCTATTTTGAAAGAATGCTTTCAAAAGCACCCTTATCAGGCATGATGGTGGTAAAGTGAGCTTTGTAAAAAGAAAATGACCATTACAAATTAACAGAACAATGTTTACCTAATGTGGAAAAAAACTAGATGGCGTTTCTCTTAAATATACTTCCCTATCTTCTAAAAATGTTAACTTATCCTATTCATAATAAAGACTAACAACTTGGTATTTGATCTATATGAAAATATATCAAGTCAACCTGTTTTTAATAGATGCTTTCCATCATGAAAAGAACATTATTTGGAAAACTTGTTCTACTTCTTGTTATCTAATTCTGTCCAGAAGTGTCAGCTTCATTCAATAACAAGCAAAGGAGTTAGACACAGCAGAGGTAACACATACCAACATCAGAAAACCAAATCTATTTTTCCATGGACATCAATCACAAACAGCTACCAAAACAGTTTTAAAATTCCTAAAATGATGGTTCACTACAGAATAAATAGAAGAACATAATGCTGAAGTCCATAAAGAAATTATGTCCTAATTGTACAATCTCTATGATCACAAGTCATTAGGAAGTATCTCTTCACAGCTCATAACAAATTTTGGTTTTAGATATCACTTTCAATATCATAAAATGTGCAGAGCCTCGTTGTGTCTTAAATCTGGCTCAGAAAAATGAAAATTACATGGCAAAAGCAGTTCCATTTAATTTGATTGATATGACAAGTCTTTTTTTTCTAGTTATAAAATTATTTTGTTTGTATACTTTAAATGCTGCTCCTGAAGTTAAATTCATTTTACTGCCCAAGTCTTAGCAATTTCTTTGTAATAAAATATATATATATTCCAAATTTTATGAAGCTTAGGAGAAGTTCCAGTTAAACTACATAATCACATATTGAGTACAAACCAGCAATTGAAAAATAAAGTCCAATCAATCATCACAGCAGAAGCAATTAATGAAAAATCTCATACATTGAAAAAGTACTATATGACCAGAGACAGCCTTTCACCAAAGAAAGAAGTACTCTGCAAATAGCTAAATTAAATGAAAGATTAATTGCAGTTATTTGTCCAGAGGCAAGTCATAAAACAATAAAATATAGCAGCTAAAAGCTTATGAAAAGAGAAGAAAAAAAATCTTAGTCCAGGAAAACAATATCAGATGGATCAGATGGATCAGATTTTGAATACAGAAAAATCTTCTGTAAAACTACTAAAACTAATGAATTTTGAAATTGAAGAAGTTCTAGGTCAGAATTTTCTCTATATATTGAATTTAATCAAGATTAGAGAGAAGTGAAGAACAATGGCAATACTGAGCTAATAAATGGAATTTGTTTTGTCTAACCAAAGAAATTCATATTCCTCAGGTCAACATCTGAGTCAGTCATCATGAGCTCACTGTAGTCAACAAAAAGAGAAATGTGTATTTTTAAATGCATTCTCTTTGACTTGTCAGGATTGAATGGATGTGCCATAAAAATATGTAATTCCCTATAATGGTTGTGAAAGTTATTATATCAGATTTAACTGTCTGTAAGTCAGGTGACCGCTGTTGATCTCGAGTATTTCCAAGAATGGCAGGAACTCTGGGTGGGCCAGAAGTCACCAAACTCTGCAAGAGGAACGATGTCTCCAGAACTAGCCCTGATGAAGAGGGCTATACTCTCACTGTCAAGAACTCCTAAGACGTTTCGAAGCTTCATTTCATTCGAGAAGACAGAAACAAATATCAATAGAAGACTCAGTCCGCATGTGATTTATTCTTCATACTTTCTAAGATGTTATGACTTACTATAAGTCATACGTTTCAATACCTTGAAAAGAATGGCCATGTAATCCAGAGAACTCAGTCATATTTTCTAATGACATTTTGACTTGGGAAATGAAGGAAATCAGGGCTTTAAAATAAGCATTTTTAAATAGTATAAACTAACTAAACAGTATAAACAGAAAATATAGTATCCATAATACAAGGTTTTGGATCCTTTAGCCGCAATACAAGGGTAGCATGGCACAAATGATAAAAGATAACTAACAGCTGTCCCAGAAAATACTTTTCACTTTAAATATTAATATACCAGCATCAAAATTGCTACTGAGAGGAGGTTAAGAATTTTTTTTTGCAGAAATTAAATCCATGTATCATCACAATAATTACACTGAATTTATGTTAATTAAAAAATAAGGCAAAACAGTCTTTTTTTTTTCTTTTTTTTAAAGGTGTCTGTCCCAAGCATAATTAATTAATTTAGTGATGGTTTTTACATACTAGATACTCAAATATCAACCAATCTCTGAGAAGTTACTTCAGAAATAAAGAACAGAAGACAGAGATTCAGCGAATTACTATATATATATATATTTATATATATACACACACACACATATATATACACATGTCAACAGACATGTATATGTACAAATAGAGCTAGGGAAGCCGTTTTTTGAGTTGTCTTTTCTTATTGTGGTGAGGGGATTGGCCTTATGCCTAAGCTCAGGGAAGAGTCAGGATGCACAAGGAAATGGGAGCATATGGAAGAAGGGCTGTGATGGCTACAGAAAGAAATGACTTGATTCACTGCAAAAATGAAAGAGCAGAACCATGGAGAGAAATATCTAGAAAAATTCAAGTTGCTTAGATAGAGCACAGGCAGCCACTAACATGAAGAACCCCCATCTCCGAAGGGAACAATCCTGCTGAGATAAGTATCTGGAAGGGTATATGAAGGAGTCACATATGAAAGATTGCATTTTGGGGTAGTAATTGTCAGGATAATTTTACCGCAGGAAATAATGAGGGACATGAGAGCTATCACAAGTCGTAATGTTTTCCATTTGTTTTGAAATATAGATAAACGATGAAAACGCTTAGGAGGAAAGAGCGTCTCATTTACATCTCAATGGGAAGGCATACCTGGAAAATAACAGCTGATTAGCACATTTTTCTTTTTATACCAATTAAATGTTCTTGTCATGGTCATGATTTTTATATGCATTGGATTTTTTCTGTTTTGCTGATCTGTTGCTTTCCTCTCTGAAAATGCACAAATTTGCAGCTCTGTATTGCAAGTGAGGTTGTTTCAAGCTACAGGTTACAGGATTTGCCCTTTCATTAGAATAAGGTTTATGCTGATAGGTGAATGCATTAAAATCTGAAGGATATGGTAACTAAAGTGACCTAACAACCTGGTAGATAAGTAGTAATAAAAACACATTTAGGTCTTCTTCAAACCTGATATGGGGTTGTGAAAAAATACTTTTTGTTTGTTTGTTTGTTTGTTTTTCCTGGTTGAGCAGCATTAGCAAAAATTAAGCTGTTTATTCTGACAACGCAAGAAGCGGATGTGATTTTCTCGCAATATCCATCAGGAAAGAATAAAAATGTTCTTAGCTAATGGATGCTCTGCACTGGCTTGTGAAGCACAGCTGGTGTGGCTGAATCTCTGGTTCGTTGGCTCCGGCACCAGTGACTCTCTGCGTGCTCCAGGCTTGCCGGCTGCAGACTTCAGCCCATTAGAAAGTCCTGCCGAGGGAACGCACTGAGTCACGGCCCGCAGGAGTGGGCTGTGATGGGGATTTGTTCTCCTGCATCCAGCACTGCCACGGTGGGGAGCAGCCAGTGGTCACCACCGCAGAGAGGATTTACTACCTCTGTAGATTGCTATCGTGGCAGGAACATTGATTTACACCGCAGAAAAAAAAAATCTGGGATTATTTTTGATAGCTTGCTGAAGGGAATTTGCTCTGCTTGTGGACATGTTCTTTTTCTTTCAATAGTACTGAAATGCAACAAGGGAAGCTCACTAAAAGTAGCTTTAGTTGAGCATGGTGGCTCATCTACGTTACTCTTTCCTAACAAGCAGAAAGACACAAGAAAAGAAATACTCAGAGATCTCCTTAATTAACAACAACACAGAACATGCAAAGGATTCTGAACGTGTGTTTTTTTTCTTGTTTTCCAGACTAATTTTCAACTTTTCTAAGTTTTTAAAAATACAGATCTTTTACATCTTCTACCAAGCATTTCTCGCAGTCTCTGTGTAACCGTTAGATCATGAGTATCTTTACAGATTAATCCATGGTTATTCATTCTACCTTATGGCTCTGTAGAATAAAACAGAACTCACTTCTGCTTACAGGGGATAAAACAGAGTAAATATGACCATTTCTCTAATACCACAGCTCTTCTTCCAGAAAAGAGAAAGCTACAATTCTCTGTCCAGACATCAGTCACTTTAAAGCAAGCAAAGAAATAGAACATACAGAAAAGAGAACATACATGGGCATGAGACAGAAAAGAAAAAAAGAACTAAATAGTGCACTCTCTAACTGTAAGAAGATTTATACTGTAGCTTTAAATGACAATACTGTCATTGAGCTCTGTCATCGAAGTTATACCTCATACACAAAGATAAATAAAAAGCCAGGAAACAGTAGCCAAAATCTTAGCTCGTCTTGATTTGCATTCTCATCATGTGAAATCCTTCTTACAACTGAATACATTAGGATCCAAATGAACTGGTGTGGATTTGCATGGCATTACTGGTGTCAGTGCATGACATTACTTGTGTCAAACACAATTCAACGGCAGTGGAGGTGAGTATGTGACAGCCTTTTCTACATGGCATTGCTATTAAAAACTTAAATGATAACTATGTGGAAAGAAAAATATGTTATTATATTGAAAAGTTAAAACCTATTTCTGGACACATTCATGTGATGTTCATTAATCAATAAATTTGATAATTGTGAACCCATATGTAAATCAATGCCATTCCTGTTTCATATCAAAATTTTCTGGTCTGCAAATGATGCAGGAAGAGGTATTAATCAGAGCTTTTGGGGGTTTGATTTTTGTTTTTTAATTTTAGTCAGACTAAAAATACTCCAGAGAAAGAACTCTTTAAAATATATTGAGATTTCTTTAATTCCATCATAGAATCAAGAAACATAATGTCAAAAAAAAAACCTCAAATGAAAAATCTCAAAATTCTGTATCAGTAAAGTTCCTTATTGCAGAAGAATTATTTATTTGAATGATCAGTTAAATGTACGGATTCTGTTAACTACAGTATTATTTTTATTTTGTAAGCATGAACAAGGTTCTTTTGAGTCAGAGTCCTGAACACGCTTAGTTTGCTAAGATGTAGGATAAGATACCTGGGTCAAAGACAGAAAGGGATATGGGGTTGGAAAGATAAATATTATGTGATAGAGGTTAGGTTAAAGAGTCTTTCAGACAGAACAAATGGAAATTTCACAACACTCAGGACTTGCATAATGTGCTTAGTACTAGGCACAATCCAGTCCCTGTTCTCCTTGACAGACCTGCAGAATAAGTTGGTTCAAAAATGTCTCTTCAAAGCCTTTACCCACCAGTTAGCTATGCACCAGTTTACCTAACAGGCAACCAAAAATCTTGTTATTTTTCTAATTGAAATCTGGGATGATGATAAACCCTTTTTTTTTTTTTTTTCCTTTGGTGTTCCAAATGATTCACTTCCAAATTGCTTCTATAATTATTAGCTTGTCTGTGAATAGAAAAGCTTCATTTTTATCACTGCTGTCATCCTCATCTGCGCACAGGAAGAAAATTACTCTATGGGCATCACCAATGTCACATCTTGCAGGGGATGTGCAGTATCTCAGGGAGTCACACATTTACAGTTATCTCCTGGGTTGTGGACTTCTGTGCCCTGAAGTACACAATTAGGAAGATACATTTTTGGTGGCTTCTATTCTTAGCATACACTAGCACTGTTTTACTTAGGCAATTATGCTCCTTGATCAAGCTCATCTCCAATATTCCAACTTAGAAATGTGTTTTTAAAATTTAGTTCTTTAATAACAAGGCAAGAATTTAATTAAAAATGGGTTCTTCTCTAAATTTATAATTTATTTCCATTGAAATAAATTCATAAAATATTTTGCTTAGAGGAGAAATAGAAAAATTCTTGTAGCCTTCACCCTGATGTTTGGTGGTAAAGATCACAAAGTTTTTACATTAGGAACATGTTTAGCCCCTTTTTATTTTCCCGCTTCTCTTAATATAGCAAGCCTACTTCAGGACTGCCTGTATGAGAAAGCGAACTTCTTCCCTTTTTTTTAATTTTATTGACTAAGTCAGTAAAGGGGGATTTACCACTTGAGAAGCAGGTAATCGCTGTGGATGAGACATGGACAATAGTACATGTTCTGAAGTTCCTAACAGATTATGATTAACATAAAATAATGTATATTTCCTATCATTAGAAACACAAGAAGAGATTTAACTTATTAAACTATAATGAAATGTCATTTCATTCTCATCTGTAGCTTCCTAGTTATAACAGTTAAGAGAGGGAAACCCAATTTAATTAAACTTTAAGAAAGGCTAATCCAATAATGCTGTGAAGCAGATTTACCTTGACTACATGTCAGAAATCCCCTCCAAGCCTACTCCTTCAGAATGAATCTGATCTTAATATACCTATGAATACACTCATTGGGCTCATGAAGGATTAAGTATGGAAGATAGTCCTTTATTCAGTAATTCTTATCCATATACAACTGATTTTAAAAGACAATGGTTAGATCTCTGTTAGTGAAAATTAAGGATCTTAAAAACCTATATCCTTTCATCCACTATGACTGCCATAGATTTCAAATGAGAAGAATTAAAAGAAAAAAATGTGAATCTTTTTAGGGGGTATCCTTTTAGGTCAGCAGAGAAAGGTGGACATAACAAAGTCATTTATCAACTGCTATGAGAAATCACAAGCAGAAGGAGAAGTTGACCCACAAGCATGCAGGAGCAGAGAAGCAGATCCCCATGGATGGTCTACAGTGGTATGTAAGATACTAGTATGGTCAGCAGCGACTAAAAAGAGACACAGACAAAGGAAACAGATTCCTTTGAGATTCAGAGAAAATAATGATTACTGTTTGCCACATTTACTATCCCACTCGGGAAAAAAAGAAGGATTCATCTGAGGATGAAGACAACGTGGAGGGGGGAAAGAAAAGATATATATTTGCCACGTAAGGGTTTATAAGGAAAAAGCTATAAACCACACACGCAAAAAAAAAAGAATCCCTAAGGCAGAGGTTTAGATGGGGATTAAGTTCCACAAATGGTGTCTGGCCATCAAATGGTGTCTGATTATCAAACAGATTCCACTCACAGTTAATCAACTAGATAAAAGAGAGCTGAAATAAGTCACCTAGAAGTGCAACTGTGACCATGTGTTCAAAGTTATCTAGGAAAGATGAATTTGTGTCCAACAGCTTCACTTATGAGACTAATATACAGAGAAATTTACATCAACACTTGAACAATTGGATTTCTGGAAATAGAGACTATCAAACTAGGCTTTTTATTAAAAAATACATACATAATATCACAATTAAAACTTATACTTTATTATTTTATGCAGGAGATATGGAATAATATCTATGATGAAGGGACTAAGTCTGCTTTAGTAATATCCCAAAATATAATTGCTAATTTTGTGCCAGAGCGCATTACACAAGGTCACCCAACAATAGCACTCTTTTTCCACTGCTATTGAATATTCTTGTTGATTTAGATGACAGTATAAAGATATTTCTGGTTAAGTGTATGGATAACACAAAAAACATCGGGACAATAAAATGTGAGTGATGCTTTGTTGCTATTCCAGGGCAGCCTGAATTGCCAGGTTTAATGGTCACAGGCCAGGGAAATGTGCTAATAAGGACTGAGCAAAGTAATACACTGGGAAACAAAGAATGAAGGTTATATATCCTGCTGGGAGATTATAGTTCCAGTGATTCTGGAAAAAAAAAATAGATGCCATCATGACCAAAGACAACTTGAACTGCCAGTAGCTGACGAACCATCAGGATGTTGGATGGATGACTCAGTGTTGGTCGATCAAAGTCATGCTAAGAACCAGGCTTTAATCCAGACTGTTATCCTACATCATAAATTAAACTAGATGGCCACAATGGTGGGCTTCACATGACCTTGAGATTAGGTCTCACTTAGACTAGCCAGCCACTTGTCTGATTCACTCTGTAGTTAATACAGGCAGCAAATATACTTTTAAATGTGGAAACTGAGGACTTCTGTATAATTCTGAACCACAACATTAAATAAATAAGTAAATAATTCAAAATAAGAAAATAAAAAACCTCTTCTCTTTCCATGTATATAAAAAACGTAACATAAAGTTGTTTAGTTTTCTTCATTTGTTGGTTAGAACCATAGAGACTTTTTTTGTGAAAACTGTCATCTTATGCACAATCCCACACAGTATAGGGGATATAGAAGATTTTGTTTATTAAAAGCATTGTACCAAAATCGTAACACATTGGTAGCTTGAGATGTAAAGTTCTCTAAAGAGCCAGTAGGACTCAGAACATGTGATAGGGAATAGAGGGGCCTGCAATACGCAAGTGAAGTAGCTGTATTTTCCTTTCCACATGTAACGCCTCTGAATACTTACAAACCTGAGATTACGTTGAGATATGTATCCTATTTTGTTCTGTACACAGTCTAGTCTGAAAGGTTTAAAAATGATCACCTTTCAAAACTCTGTCTTTCACTGTGTGAGCGAGATCCACAGCAGAGAGTCCTCCTCAAAAGAAAATCAAATGGGAGGAGGGAAGAAAGGTGTTTTTCTTCCAAATCACTTATCTTTGACTTCTATTCAAAACAGATTCTAGATTTTGAATAATTGTGTAACATCCTTTGTTGAATAAAAGACTTACTTCTCTCTGATGCTTTTAATGATAAGCTTCAGGATTTTAGATCAGAAAAATAAAGCAACTTGTTTCCCTAAAATATTTTTCTTGACTTGTCATCCTCAAATTCAATAATATTTTCCACAACAGCACTACAATATTTAATACAAAAACAAGAAGGAGAGTGTGTTTTTGTTAAGCAAGGTGAACAGCTTTAACTAACTTATTTTTAAAACTTCTTTTTGTGTGTGTGTGTGTGAAGCCAAGTTATACAGCGTAAAGTTCTTGTTACGTATTTACAGAATTTACCTTCCATTGCTCTGGAATGATTTCTAACTCACACATCCTAATGCTCACACAGTCTTAAGGATGATGGTAACCCTAAAGTTGAAATACTGAAAGCCATTGAATACATGAATGTGAAATGCTTCTGTCTTAAAGCACTTAGAGCACAGGTGGCATCAAACAAGTGAAAAGAAAATACCACATATATCTCTGATTGTAGATAGTATGGCTTTTTTGTTGTTGTTCTCAGGAACATATCAATTTAAAGTCTTCCACAACTTCCTTTGGAAAGTGGGAAAGCTATTTTTCAAGTCCCCCCAAAATTCCAGCATCAATGCAGATAAATACCTTGTCCATGTGATAATGATGTCATGTTTAATACAGAATTTAGGTATCCTCATTCCAGAAAGCATTGACTCTTTGGTCATTGATGAACTGTTTTGCTTTATATTTCACAGAACTTTTCCACTTTGAAAAGAATAATTGAATACATCCAGTGCAGATCCAACTGTTGCACTCTACATGGTATGTTTAAGGATTGAGCCACATCTATTTGACTGAACTGTTGTTAACTGATTTTCTTTTTTTTTTAGGGTAAGTTTTGTCTATCAATATTCTACCAAAACTAAAGTCTGTTCTGCTGTGCAGATTGGAAGTTATTTGCATCTGAGAGGAGATTATTATAGAATGTTGGGATGCTGAGTACACACAGATAAAGGGCATCTCAAATAGATGTCCTCTCTGTTGAAACATATTGACCTTGAATGACAGCTAAAAAAAGCTCAAGCTGTTATGGGTATTCAGTGCACTGGGAGAATGGAAACACTTTGCAGTTAGTGCACCAAAGCAAATTTCATTTATTTTAATAAAAGCAGATGGTTGAATATCACAGAATCAAAGAATGCTTAAGGTTGGAAGGGACCTTTAGAGATCATCTAGTCCAATCCCCTGCTCCAGCAGGGACACAGGGTGGCATCCAGACGGGTTTGGAAGATCTCCAGAGAAGGAGACTCCACAGCCTCTCTGGGCAGCCTGTGCCAGGGCTCAGGCACCCTCACAGCAAAGAAGTCCTTCCCCACATGGAGGTGGAACTTCCTGTGTTTCAACTTGTACCCATTTACAAGTATTTTATATGGTCTCTATATACCATATTTTATATCATACCATATTTTATAAGGTCTACATGAACATTTTGTGAGAGACATGCCTTATGACTAACACTCATCTATGATCACTGCAGCAGTCTTCTAGAAACTCCTGCATTGCTACTGACATCTTCAGCTTGGCACAGATGCTTCTTGTATTGAAAAGAAATAGAAAATATGAGTACTATCCCAGGCCAATAGCTAAGTATGCACTTCGTTGGAGAGAAATTCTATAATTTTGTCAAACTACGTGCCATCCTGATCTACTGTCAGCTCTTAAGGTCTCAAGAGTCGTCCACGACTACTTCTTCTCAACTCACAAGATAAAGAAACAAATCCCTGATGTTTAGAATTTCCTATGGATCTGAGATCTTCCTCAAAAGGATGAAACATCTGAGAGAGGTGAGAAAGATAATCCATTACAACCTATTCTAAAGCTCTGTAATTCCAATGCACAATAACAGTCTTTGGAAAGTATTTGCAATGTTTTGACTTACATATCTAATTGTGAGTTTGGAAAGGATGTCAAAGTACCGAGAAGAAGTGTTCCAAAACGAATCTCTGGCAGCTGTTTAGGTAAGGAAGAACTTCTCAGTTTTCACTGAAGGCATTTCAACACTCTTCAGAAATCATCACCGCCCATCTCCTCACTGAAACACCTTGACTGCTTCTCCATGATTTTGTTAAGGTTCCTGCAGTAAAGTATTTATTTATTATTTTCTGTAAGGATCTCCAAAAATGTGTATTTCAGAAAGACAGGACTCCCTAGGCTTCAGGTAAGAATCTTTTTGCAGAATGATGTGTTGTCAAGAAACAAATGGTTGGTAAAGATTATAAAAGGTAACCAAATAACACCCATAAAGTTTCTCATTTTCTCTTGATTTCATCACCAGTTATAGGGCAGAGACTGGACAATATCTTCTCAGTTCATAAAATCACCAGCTTCCAGCAGAGCTGAAAAAAAAAAAATGCCAGATGTAAAAGCCTTTAATTTTGCAATGTATTTGAAAGCCAGAGAAGAATTTATGCTGCAAGATGGACTTGGGTGTGTTCATTCTTGAGATCATGTAGCTTGAAATCTTTAGAGGTTACATGCCAGGCATCAAGATATTGCAAACGACCGAACAATGATTTGCCATGCAGGCCTGGCTTGAAGTTCTCTCTCTCTTCACATGATGAGGTCTTTAGAAACAGACTTTATGACAGCTTGGCCTAAGGGATGTTCCTATTAGTAGGGGTAACAAAGCTACAGCTTCCAATGAGAAAGACAAGTAACAATTTAAAATGTAAACATTTTACTTACACTCAATATATTTTAAGTTTGAACCATTCATTTTCTATGCATAGTGGCTGGCTGCTAGAAAAAAAGCTCCAGGACACTAGGAAGCTAATTTTCCATTAAAAGCAGATCAAAACATTTGACCAGTTAATCCTATTCATAATGTTTACACTAAGCAATGCCTCTTGAAAATAGAGTAATGATTATGAAGTTCACTTTGCCTTTGACTAAATTAAGACATGTTATACAGAAGTAATGTCTTAGTAAGTTACAGATCAGCAAAAGCATGAGCCCATTATAGCCAAATAGAGGTATCACAGTACAGCAATACAGAATGTATGCTCTGACACATCTGTGAATGAAAACATGAAAAAAAGCAGGGGCACCACGCCCTGAGTGTTGGCTCTTCACATCCCACATAGCAATCTTAATCAAGAAGACTGGGAAAAGTGCAAAAGTGCTGGATTCTTTCCTGTTTGTTCCTGCCAGTATGTGTGGTCACACAGAGAGCCTCCAAGAGAACCACAGCCATGACTGAAACAAAACCTAATAATGGTCTGCCCTTTCCATAGTGAAATCTGACTGATTCATCCCTAGAAACTTAAGCATGGATTATTTCTAATAAAACTAACAGCATCAGTCATCTGTAAATAATCCAGCTAGTCCAACTTCAATGACCATTTCTAGCAGTACCAGCTGCTTTGGCAACTCCAGCCAAACCTTAGCAGAGCCTTTGCTCAGCTCCTGCAAAAGCTTTGGATCAATTGAATGCTCTGCTTCAGCCTCTAAAGTTCTGCCTTCTTTGTCAGGAGCTTCATCTATCATTAACACATATATCATTGAGGACCCTAGCTGGTTCTGAAGGTAATTAATGTGCTATTTAGGCTGGATAATAAACCAGTCATTGAACAATAATGTTCAAAGTGACTATGGTACTTCAGGTCCAGACAGCTCAAAAGGGGCTGTTCTTCAGGAAAAGAACATCCAGTTTTCTTTTATTTGTTTTTGTTTTGTTTTGTTTTACATGATTGAGCCTTATTAGGGGTCTCGAAGTAGGGAAGGTCCATCTTAATAGACCTGTTGAGAGATGTTGAATTTGCTTATGGACTAACTGACAAGATTTGGAAGGACAGATCAAACTTCACACAGTCACCAACAGTCATTTTGTAAAACACGAGTGACCAGGGTTCACACTTTCCCATAATGACTTCTCCTGCCTTCCTCTCCAGTATAATATGTAGCTTGATTGCAACCTCTGAGAGATGTAATAATGAAACAGAAACCATATATACATTAGGACCACTTACCTAAAAACAGATAGGACTAAACCAGATGTGACTGATTTGTGCTCATATGATATTATTATCTTTTAAGAGGAACCTTCCACTAATTTGTTCACAGAGACTTAGTGCTTTTATTTACCCAGTAACAGATTAGAACAACACAATTGTAAAATAGGAATGGAGTATAGTAAAAACTCATTTGCAAAAGATTTGTGTGAAAAATTTAACTAGAAAAAGCTAATACAACACTCCTGTTAAAAGCTATGGTAATTCATACTACCAGATAAAAATATTTTTTAGTTCCCTTTTGATAAGTATGTATAAGTAAAATAATTTATACCAGGTGAGAGCTATAAAACTATAAAAAAATCAGCCGATATTTGATGCCTGGGTGAACGCACTTTCACAAACATGAAAGTCAACATATATTATGTATGTGTGTAAATATACACTCATATAAGTAAGCATACTTAAGCTACATAATTCTAGATGTGTGTGCTTATGTGAGTGTTAGTATATATGAAAATGTTCCTCAGCTCTAGAAGGTTATATGTGCATTCTCTATTTGCTTGACTTTGTCTTATACAAATATTGGGGAAATTCAAATAGGATAACAAAGAAAATGTGTATAAAAAGGAAAATTGACAAAAAAAATATAATTAATTTGTTTGTGTGAAGGTTTATGATGACAGTAATGATTATCATAATAAATCCTTTCCCCTACACATCTGTAAATAAAGAAGAAAGAAAATAAAAGAAAGAAATTCCAGGATTCTTCCAACAGTGTGAAAATGTTCCCGGTACAGCTTATTTTCATTTTTTTTTCTCCCAAGCAACTTTCAATTTGAAAAAAAAAAAATACCATTTAGTTTAATTTCAGTGTGACTCTCTACCCTAATTAGTGCCATTATTCAAACACTCAACTGAGTAAGAAATTATTAGTTGCTTCCCTGGTACGTCTCTGGTGCTCATTGCCATAGTATCTATGCCTAAAAAACATTAATGCATTAATGAGTCTTTCTTCATAACTGCCACTATTAGACATATACTGGTTTTACAGAAGGAAAATTAAAAAAAAAAATAACTTCTTAAGAACCTCTTTTGTGAAGGTCTTTACCTGTTTAAAGGACATAAATCAGAAATGTTCACATATTTCCTGAAAAGTAGTGACTCTTTTAGCGACATGTGGCCATTAGATATCCACTGAAGGCCTCTGATTTATTCATCTCTCTTCTCCGTGTAGAATACAGAGGTGCTACTATTTCATTTTATGAAGTTTTAAAGTGATTGGTTGAAGGTGACTCAGGAAACCACTGTGTCGCCTTTACCAAACATGGCTTGGTGTTTAAAGGAAAGAACGTGGAGCAGTTTTGAGGAGATGGTGCATGAAACCCTAACTGAATCATTATTCCCAGTAATGACACTGACCTTTTGCAAGGGCTGCTATAAAACTGAGCAGAATCTGGAAAATATCTACAAGAATCATAAGTCACCTTGAAAACACCTCTTCCAGAAACCCATTACCTCCTTTCTAATGTAGCTCCCAATTCAATATGAGTTGTCCCCAAAAGAGTGAAAAGTATAAAAATAAATGGAAATATGTTGACTTAGCTTTATGCCTAAGCCATCTTTGATTGAACTATGGATCCCGCAAAGATGCTCAACTGGCTATATTTCTTCTGCTTGAAGACTAGCTGAAGGAAAGGTTGTTTTGAGTAGTATATTGCAAATAAAAGCTCAGAAAGATAGACTATGCTCGATGATATTTTTTTGGATCTAAGACACTGTGCTCCTCTCTTTTTATGGCAAGCATAACATGCTTCCCCCCATCCCCTTTTTTTGATAGGTTACTGCTATTAATTTTTACCCTTTCCTTACAAAACAGGAGGAATCTTTACCTGTGCTTGCCTTTAGGCTTTATAAACTCAAGAGCACAAAAAGAGCAAGGAAGTAAATGCAGTTTTGTGGTTGCATGTGGTTCATTCTTTATAGCACTGCATTCTTGCTGCTATAAAATGGACCTTTTTTTAGTGTTTCCGCTATAAAATGTTATTCAAATGGTTTAATGCTGCAGATATTTTAAGTTAGTCTAAGCAGAATTTCATATACATCCAATTCAACCGACATTGCATCTATTTTTCTTCCAAGTTTACTGTATGCCACTTTCTTAGAATGATGTTGGAAATGATTACAAGTAACTGTTACTTGCTCCTTTAGAGGACTGTGTACCTCTAAAGAACACCGCTTGAAATACACAGAAACTAGAATTCAGAATTCTCTTTTCTTCTCCAACTCATAGGCACTGTAACATCTTCTCTGTTACTGGCTTTCTCAGCTTTGGAGATTAAATATTTTTATGTTTTAGATTTTTATGTTTAGAAAGTGTGGAGAGACATCCACTAAAATATACATGGGAGAACTGGTGTTACTGTCTGAGAGAAAAATTATCTAGCTCTATGTGAAACCTGGTGTCACACATCCTGCATGAGAAAGCCATGGACCACTAAAGAGGCTTCATGTCTTCCTAATGTATAAGTATATATAGATAACGTTTTTAAAGATATGGATATTTTCTGACGTAGTAAAATTTAATGAAAATGAAATGAAAATTATAACTACTAAATAAATATTGTCACTTACTAAATTTACTGTAAATCACTGAAAGTTCAGAAAAACTTGGTTTGAGGACAAGTCAGTCAAGAAAAATACATATGCTGTGTTCATATCCCAGGTCATAAATAGTTTACAAAGTAGATTTTAAATCTGTCTAGGCTGCTTTTCTTCATCTCTTGCTGATCTAACACTTCAAAGATCAATGCAGTGTTGCATTTCCAATGAGATTATGAAAAACTGATTTGCAAGAGGCAATTTAGAGAGGCAATTTTAAAGGAAAGATGTGTTAAAAGTAGTTTTGAGGTGCTAGTCATTTCTCCCCATTCCTTGCTCTCATAACAGGTTTTCACATACTGCCCTGGAGAGCTGGAGATGAGCAGGACCTGAAGCTACCATCACTCATTGCATGTGGTCCCACAGGTGAGTGGGAAGCCTGGTCATGTCCAGAGAGGCTGTGGAGTCTCCTTCTCTGGAGATCTTCCAAACCCGCCTGGATGCCACCCTGTGCCCCCTGCTCTGGGTGTCCCTGCTGGAGCAGTGGGGTTGGACTAGATGATCTCTGGAGGTCCCTTCCAACCTCAGCCATTCTGTGATTCTGTGGTACTGTGAAAATACACTTGCTATATACTCATTATTAAATTTCTTTTTACCTGATTCATTTAGGACATAACTGTCCCAGGTTGTGCTATAACCTGAAGTAGAAAAGATATTAAAACAAACTGACAGCATTTCTTTCAAACTGACAGAAGAAGATGGGTTAAACCTGAAGCTTTGATATCAGAGGTAGAGATCTCTGACTGCACATCAATGTAGGTGCCACCTTTTTGTTAGCCTTTACCTGCATGACCTGCTAAATCTGATGGAGCTGTTTCCTCTTCCAAACATTCCAATAGTTAAAATTTATATTTGCTCTTGAGACTGTGCTACAGATTTCATTCATGATGCCTGGGAATTTCTGTTATTCTGAAATGGAAAATGCCAGGATAAGCTTGGACTTTGGACCATGAGGTCATGATATGCCTTTGTCCTGACACGTTCCCTTGGACAACACAGTTAAGGGTACAGGAAAGAGGAACTGATGGTTTAATGGACAGAGGTCCTCTGGGCAAGCCATTTTTTTTTCCACCTTGGCCCTGACCACAAGAAGTGAAAATAAAGGCACAAAACCTCCATCCTTAAAATCTAACAGGGAAGGGGTTCTGCTGTTTCATGTATGTTGCATCACTATGCTTTAATTCAGCTTTAAAGGGGACCAGCTATTGTTTGCATTGCTCACAAAATGGGTTTGGGGAAGGGGAGGAGTAAAAGATGAAAAGAAAAAAAAAATATTAGGGTATATCTGCACAATAGCAGGAACTAACACAATCCTGTGATTTTCTCACAGGGAGCTTGTAAATAGAAAGGTGCACAAAAGGCTTCAAATACCGATTGGTGTTAACCAAGCACAATTCAATGCTTTTAACAAAGCTATGCAGAAATAAACCTAAAAACATGCTGCATTATGCAACTTTGCTGGCATTATGACTTCATCAAAACGGGCAAGTATATGACTGGACCTTCCTCACTAAATGAGTTAGGTGCTTCAATGGCTGGTGGGTCAGAGTCCTTATGAGCAGGAAACTCAGACAGAACAATAATTTAATGGTATTGTACCTGAAACATGTATATTGTACCTGAAACATGTATATTTATATATGTATATATTATTCATATATATGTATGCAAACATATATACATACACACACACATACACATATATATATATATGTTCTTCTTAGCTGTGTAACCTGTACTTTAATCCAGCATATAACTAGGAGTAAAGAGACTTCTTCTGTATGGCACCCAATGACACACACATTTTGTTCTCTAATTCTGTAATTCCAACAGTTAAGAATATGTTTATCTTTTTATTCTCTCTCTCTTTTTTTTGTCATAATGTGTATTACAGACATAGATATTTTTTTCTGATATATAAAGGGAAACTTAGTAAATGCATCACATAATGACAAATACCAACTCCAAACTGCTGTTTTGAAGCAGAATGGGCTGAGGGCACAAGTGTGATGAAAGCCACACAAGGCAAAGAGCAATTTGTGACTCGTGGCTCATGATCTCCGCTGAGAGTCTTTACCATGCCTTTTGGACCCAATCTCCATCCCAGACTGGCATCAAATGTGAAAGGTCAAGAAAGTAGTTACTTTGTGATGGTGAAATCACAAGGGGTAAAATATCAAGCATATGGGATCTGGGGTGGTGCAGGAGCAAAGAAATAGAGACCCCCTAACTGATGGGCCCCATGACCCAGGGATGGCTTGGAGCAAAGTGCTCAGGACAACACATATCCCATGGGTGAAAAACAGATGGTTGGAGAAAGGCAGACGAAGGAAACATACAGAAGAGAGGAATAGAAAGTGATGCTACTTACTAGGTATATGTGACCATCTCAGAAGTTAAATCCCTGTCTCAGAAGGTCTGTTGGCCTTTGCAGGATGGGCAACCGGAGAGTTTCCTTCCCAGGACACCTTCCTTTTGGACTATTACTGCAAAACAGCTGGTGTCTCAACCTTTACAGGGCCACTAAATCCCACTCCCAGAGTTGGCTGCCTGAGCTCTTAAATTCAAATAAATCAGAAAAACTGGCATTTCTAAAAATACTTTTTTTAACCTATCCTGAGATAATTACAACCCAGGAGAATTAGAAGCATTTAGCGTAGATGAAGCCTCCTGAAAGCCCTGGGGTGTGATTCATCTTGCAATAACCACACCTCTTGCCTGTCTGTCCCGGCTAATTATCAAATATCTTCCCATTTCCCCCCTCCCTGTTCTTCACTCTCTTCCTCTCCCTGAGGATACCTGAGAAACCGAAAGCTGACACAAAGAAAAGGGAACAATAGCTGTAAACTTTCCATTGTTCAGCTCCTAATGGAAGAGCTTCTGGGTCTTCTAGAACGAGAGAAAGAAAAATCCCCCAAAGGTTTCTCTGGCTCCTTGTTAGCAATCTCACAGCACCGGCACAATTTAGGCACTGCTGGGAGTAAATACAGAAAATCGCAACAAATGAAGGACTGCAAATTGTAATGCAACAGATGGAGAAAACTAGCTGGAGTTCCACTTTGTGGAGGAGAGAATGCTGGCTTCGATGGGAAATTGGTGGGACAAACATGTCTTTGAGGAGGCAAGTCGGCACAGGGGCTGAGTTTCTTCTGGGAGTGGAGATGTGCTAGGAAGTAGGTGGTATTTTTGCTTCTCTTAACTGTCAAGAGCAGGCCCTATCCTCAGTGTTTTGACTAGAAAGTGAGCAAAGTAAATTGCAGTGATTTCCACAACTCCCAGATGCACTTCCAAAGTTAAAGAATAAAAAGTCATGACATGGCTTTGGGCTGCCTGCTGAGAATCGCTGTCTCAGTGCCATCAGCAAACAATTATCGTATTTTTTTTCTCAAAATATTTCAGAGTGTCCCATAATTTATCTATGAACAAGAATATAAAACTACCTACCACAAGGCAAAATTGTGACTTGAAGTGTAACCTAACTCTCAAATCATAACAGGGGGAAAACACGCATTTGTACCATGTAGGGACAGATTTAGGGACAGATGACCATATCATAGAATCATAGAATCATAGAATGCCTAAGGTTGGAAGGGACCTCTAGAGGTCATCTAGTCCAACCCCCCCTGCACATGCAGGGCCACCTAGAGCACGTGGCACAGGATATCTTCAAGATAACAGTCAATCTTCTGGAAATACATGTCCATCTGGAAAGCCACAGTTATCTGCTATCATGATTTTGTACTTGCCTCTGAACTGACTGTCAGTGGCCATAGTTGGAGGTAAGATACTGCACTAGAAAAACCCTTCATCTGACCCGCAGTGAGATCCTATGGATCCTGTGAAACCTGGACTTCATACTTATTCATCAGTTCTGCTGGCTGCAAGAGCTTATTATCCCTCTAATATTAGAAGGTATTTAATTAATTCCATCCACTCTCTTTAGTATTACATATAGCAATTACCTTAGTGTTGCATACAGTTGTTATTATTTCGGAACATTAGTTCTAGAGCTAGCTTTTTCAGTAGAAGTGACTTTGGGCACATTAGGCACTAAATGGCAAACAAAAACAAAATAAACTGTTCCCCCTGGCACAAGGATTCATTTTTGAAAACAAACTCAATTTTATTTCTGAGGAAGGATCAGAGACAAAAAAAGAGGTTCCTTTTCAAGCATGTCAGCTGGGTTTCCCATCCTGAATCCCCAGGATGCCCCAGCATCCCCAGAAGCTTATAAAATCCTTCCCTTTCATTTCTCTGGGTACCAAAATAGTCCAGCAAAAAAGAAGGTAAAGGGGATAATAGAATTAGAAGTATGCCAAGAGACTTTTACCTATTCCTAACTTTTCCTTCATTTTCATGTGAACCTGGAAGTAGTCATAGTATTTTAACAAAAAGTAGACCGTCATTCATTTTATGCATTAAGTTATGACTCTCCAAGATTGAATGCGTTTTCAGTGTTACACTCCATGCAAGTTAAGCAATTCCTAAGGGTTCAGCTGTGCTATATCAACCTTTATCTAACATATAGGTTTGCCCTTATTATGTCCAAACCTTTTATTACGGATAAAACAAGTTATCAATTTATATAAATAAATAAACACAATCATTCCAAGAAAAGGAAAAACTAATAAAATATAAATAGAGTTACTTAAAGTCCCCTTAGATTCAGGTCAGGGAAGCCTCTGTATGCCTTAC
>JAUBNY010000238.1:135734-148211 GCA_032275445.1 Crypturellus soui
GAAAAACTAATAAAATATAAATAGAGTTACTTAAAGTCCCCTTAGATTCAGGTCAGGGAAGCCTCTGTATGCCTTACATATTCAAATGGCAATCTGTCCCCTTGCGAGAAAGACTTAGTGGCACCTTATTTGGCACAAAGTGCCAAGCACAGCTGAAGAGAGCTGGAAGATTTTAGGTGAAAAGCAATGCTATGAATTGATAAACTTCACAGTTTCCTCTTCGTTTCGACGTGGTAGTTGTATACAAGATTAGCATTTTAGGTAGGATTTTGCAGAGCTCAGGGAATCAAACAGTTGTTCAGATCAGCTGGCTGCTTTTGAAAACGCCAGCCATAACTGTTTCTCTTTCAGAAAGATTGTGTGCTATGCCCTGTTTATATTCTGAAATCACTGCTGGAAAAAACATTGTTTATTTTGGGCCGGAGTTAAGGTGCTGGTAGCATGATGAAATATGCATTTCCATCTGTTTGATCAGAATAATCCTCTTACATCTATAATGCATTCAGCATAAGTGTTATGATATCTTTAGCCATTAATTCCCCTGACATTAAGTGTTTGGGATTTGAATATGAGGCAGCAAATTAGTGCATGGTTGCACTTAGCACCACACTTCTTAGTTCTAAGCAAGAATTGTGTTTTTTTGTCGTTGTTTTTTCCCCCTCTCAGAATTTGCCAGGTTTTGTCTTAAATGAAAGAATGATGAACCAGTGTTCTTTGCTTTTTATTTTATTTTATTATTTTGAACCAGAAGAACTGATGTTGCTGCACAAAGTCGTGATGAGAGAGGAAATTTTAATTCCTCTTTTAACTTTGAAGTGACCCTTGGAGGATTCAGCAAGTTGAAAAGGCCCCGCTGCAAGGATAAACCCAGCAGGCTTTGCAGAAGGCTCGTGGTGATCAAACTACAGTAGTGTAAGAAACAATTCATCTCCCCAGTATCTCGCCTTTCACTGTTGAAAGATTTCATCAGGAGCAGAATACCTTTTCCATTGCCACCTTCATAAAAGATATGTGGTACAGATATGTGAAAGCATCTTCCCAGTTCACTTATCCAAACCACTCTTTATAGCATCTTTGCTCTCCTCCCAGAAGCCACCTTCTGTCTTAGGAGAGGACCTAACACTCATTAAACTTCTTAATACTTATTGAGGAGCTTCTGACTGGAAACAGCTTTGTCAAAACTTTCCGGTTTTATTAACATAGTTTTTTTCACTCTCTTACTATTTTTTTCCACTGCTTTACGTTCAACCTCTACACAGTTTTGAACTCACAGCTTTGAACTTACATGAACAGCTTTGCCACCATCTCCTCCTCATTTGTTTCCATTTATCCCAGCCTCCTTTCTTGATTCTGCTGGTTGCTTAACTTTTTTTTTTCTTTTTTTCTTTGCAGTTCTTTATATTTCAGGTAATGTTTAAAACTTTCCAATGAAAAGCTTTTGTTTTATAGATCCAAATTTGTGTCACAGATTCTTTTGTTATCAGACTGCCAGGAATGAATTCTTGAAGCCCAGCTGTACTTCTGACGCTGACTCCATAATGCTCACAGAAAGAAAAGCTTTGAGGTTCATTTTTATTAAGACAAAAAAAAATCATTCAGAGACCTTCGTCCAGAAACAATTTGCATTGTTAATGTGGTCTCTGCATTCAAGAACATAAAACAGCCAGACAAAACAACCATGAACAATGTAATTTCATGAAACCCACGCTAGTCTTGCATTCATTTTAGTCATTGGAAAGATTCCTATAGAATTCATTACCTCTGGATCATATTTCTTAGTGTTATCCTGAAAACAACAAGAAGATGCTATGTAATTTTATGTCTTTGTACCATGATGCAAACAAACCCTTTCCAGTTTGTAAAAACCCATTTGTTTCTGCTGGAGGAAATGCAACTACAGTGAGACTTGTCCCAAAAATGAGTTATAATTTCAGTTTCAGCCAACCTGAAGCATTGTTAATATCATCAACAATGCCAGGGTGGACAGGCTTCGTTAGCTAGTTTGTGGATCTGTGCAAGCTGACCAGTTCTGTACAGGAAAAATCTGAGCATCGCCAATAAAGAAACAACGTTAAAATGTACCTTGTTTGCAATATTAGTATTTTAAAAAAGAGAGAGAGAAACCTTATCAGAATATAATGCTGATATTTCAGGCTTCCTCTGAAAGGTAATCAATTTCTTTAAAGTAGCTCCCAAGATTTCCACCAGCGTCTTGCAGGGATTTTGTTAAAGGTCATGCATGGTAGGTGACCAATTTTTGCTCGTCTCTTGGGTAGTGGCTTAAGACAGGATTCGTTATGTCACAGCAGGTAGGTCAGAGATAATTGTTAGTGTCCTTTGAAACAGACGCACTAGCAAGGAATAAAAGACACATACATGAATGTGGGTACAAGGTAACCCATTAATTGTCTGTTACCCAAGTTAAAAGTTATTTTGTGTTCGTTGAGTAAACAGTAAATAAGCAAAATGGAATTAGAGAAGAAGGGTGAGAAATTTTACAGTGCTCTCTCTCTGACAGGAAATCACAATATTTTGTTTCCCTGGTCTACAAAAGAAATGTAATAATGTAAATGCAACTCTCCTGTTGAAACTCTGTTTTGCAAAATCCTATTTGATTCTGTGATAGGAAAATAAACTAGTCTGGTTAAATATCATTATTAAAATACTAGAGCAAATGCTATCTATTATTATTATGTCAATCATACAAAAAAAATAGACAAGTAGGTATTTCACCAAGGTAGTAAATTTTCATAATTATTTTGCAGGACTTATTTTTATTTACACAGGATAAATATTAGTATTCCATTTATAGTTCTGAGAAGTTAAAAGACCTTTTTCCTGTCACTATCTCCTTTTATACATTAATTCTCTTTTTTTGATATTATACAGTAGGATCTGAAATACTATGGAAAAAATATTTTAATAAGTCTGCTCAGATAGAACTCTCAATAACACAGACATGAGGAAATTCCTTTCAACCATCAGCTACAATTCATTTACCACTTTGTTTTCAGGAAATATTAATAATTAGTTTTGGTAAATTAGTTTTTGTTTTTGTTGTTGCTTTTTGTTTTGTTTTGTTTTTTTTAATCAGTCTTGTTCACTACTAGTTACTATACACAGCTTATCTTTTCCTTTATCTGAGCTCTCCTCTCTGAGTGTGAATAAAGACATTTTTGTTCAGATTTGAGATAACTGCTCTTAAGGGACACAATAAGATTTTAGAGTACTTCCATTTATTTATAGCATCTATCAAGTCCCTTTAAATAGCTCCATTCCTCTGTGCCAAGCCTGATTCCTGAAGATTATACAAGCATACAGATTTTCATATTGCTCTTCTGTAGGTTTGTAGGTTACAATCAGTAAATTTGTAATTAACATTTTCCTTACTTTGTATTCTGTTGGAGCAACAAAGGGTGGCACATAAAAGAAATCCTGCTAAGATCCGTAGCAATACCTTCTTAACCATGAAATATTAAGTAATTTGTACTTACTTCAAAACCAAAGGTTTGAGGATAACTGGATAGATAAAAGATATATTTTATGACCTGAAATTCAAATTTCAAATAAGACTTCAGCAAGAATCACTGACTAAAGGACAAATTATCTAAGTATCTGACTACTTATACCAATTTTTAAAAATGTTACTCTGTTCAATCTAGTTAGTTTTTTTTTGCTCAGGAATACTTTCGGTTCCTAAAATATCTCCTTGTACTGCTCAAAACAACCCAATGGAAAAGTGAGATTACAAATAAGTATTCATTGCAAACCAAATGCCTTCTAATTGAAAATCAGTTTCTTCAGATGTGCTACAGCTTATTCATTCAAGCAAGAGTGAACTAATGGTAACTGGATACAGATTACAAGTGGTTTTTGTTTGTTTGTTTGTTGAATTTTTTTTGAATATATGCATATATGTATCTCAGTTATGTGAATAAGACCAGTAAGTATGTGGTTTAGGATTCTGTCTCCATCAGCAGCTAGTAATGATGTTTACAGGAAAAGATAAGGATCTAAACAGAATGATAATTTTCTTGATATACTTCTCCAGCCTGAAGCAGTTTAGGATTTTCTTCAATAGAGTTTGCACATGGATTATAACATTTAATAGTCACTCTATCACCTTATCCCCCAGAAATTTTCTAATGTCCATGCCAAAAAAATAAAAATAAAGCCAAATATACTGGTAGGAGAGAGGCACAGGAAGTGTACAGGAAGAAATGCAAAGGATGTTTCAATATCTTGAACTTTTCAGGAGTTCCTCAGAATGTTTTATAAACCCAGTTCTATATCTGACAACTCATACTGAGAGAGTAGAGTAAAAAGCTCATGAAAACTGAATGCATTAGAAAATCTGATCTGGAATAAAGAACTCTCCAAATTTCCTAGACCTTAAAATTATTTGTCAAACTAAAAGTGGCTCGTGTTATTCATCAGCAACAAGACAAATTCACTCAAAAGAGAGCTTCAGAGTGCCTCATCAGCTGAGCTCTGTGCTTAGTCACAATAAATTGCATCTCTGAATTAATTATTTATTTTAGTTTCATGGAAAAAATAGCTTACAGTGAAATATTTTTGCCAAATAAATATGTTTCAACTTCATAGATGTTTTTCATTCAGTTGCTATGTTTTTCTTGTTGTTTGTTTGTTTGTTTTCAGCTTAGCATCTTCTTAATTGCATATTTTTCTCAGCAAAAAGTGAGGAACAGGCAGAGAAAGAGTTAGGAAAAAAGTGGAGGAAAAGAACCCTAGAAATTACTTTAATTAATAAATATTTTTTATGCTGCTTCTGTGAAGTATATATTTTTTCCATGCACAGTCTGGCAATTGCCTAGATTTCATTTTTAACTTAAAGAATAAGAAGAAATGGGCACATTAGGAACATAGTCAACTCTCATCATGTATTGACTGGAAAGCATAAGCCCCATCACTGGTGTAGCTATGTATTTTTGAAAAAAAAAGAATTATCATGGATTCAGCTTTCCTTACTCAGAGTCACAAGGCTTTAACTGAGACAATGATTCTCAGAAAAGGGTGAAAATTTGGTTAAGAAATCATGGTAGACTACGCTTATAACATCTATATAAATTATGATTAATCAAATGGAATGGAATCCAGAATGTCAAATACCTTTCAGCAAAATCTTTGGATACAAATGCCTTATCTCTTACATTTAGACATTTAAAACTCTATGCAAATGTTACTTTATTCATGTACCTGCTATTTTGGATCTTGCCTTGAGCTCCTAAGAAATTTTACATCACTCATGTAGCATGTCTTTCTGTCACTAAGTCTGTCTTGTCTTTGGCTGGCTAGTATCGATCTCTGATTTTCCTTCACTTTTTCAGGTTTGCTTCAAGCACTTAACAATATTTTTATAAAGGTTCTGTTCAGTGAACAAAATAAGTACTTGAGCCTCAAAGTAAACGCCAACCAATATCAAAGAGATTGGCCATTGACAGAACATTAATGGGTAGAGCAACGCTAGAGGCAGCTGGCTTTTGACATCCCTTATTTCATTCTCAAAATGAGAAATAAACGGATGGTCAAGTCTTTTGCTTGGTGAAGGAGCCAACCTGGAAAGGTTCCCTATTGGAAACGTTGCTTATAGCATGACACAGGAAAGCAGGGCAACTGGCCTGCTCCATAATTAACTTTAAACAATAACCAGTCCTGGCTTGATTCAGGACATCACTGTGAAAATTAGCTTATTTGTGTCCAGCTTGGTATTTGCCATAAACTCAAAAGCCTTTCAGTGTCGCTTCAACTAGGAGAGCCTGTTTTGTCCTGTTTGAAAATAAGAACTTCTGATTGAAAAACAGAAGGTCAAATTCCCTACTGGCATAATTCCATTAATTTCAGGGAGACAACACTGCAAGAGAATTCGGCCAAGATAGTCTAAAGGAGAATATAAATTAGATGCGAGACATCAGTAAAGCTTTCTACTTTTTTTTTTTTTTTTAACAGTGCTCTCCAGAGACCACATCCCAGCAGCTATAAATTGCTATGCTTCTACAAATTTCTAACTGAGCCATGACAATTTACACCAGCTGAGGATGTGACCCTAGATAGCAATCTTCTTTCTTAGGAGAACATAGAGGGAAACACTCTACAGCACTGTCAGAAGAGTTTAATCTGAGACACAGAGCACGGTGAGATTGAGAGTGACACAATGATATCAACTAATAATCTTTAAATAATTTGAAAATTAATCCTGCTTCTTTTGTACGTTAGGGAAATTAGAGTGTCTTTTGACTTCCGGCAAAAACGGCCTACTAGTCCACCTAGTCCAGTATTCCATCTCAAGTGACAGTCAAAGACTTAGGGAAGAATCCTATAAATGTAGAAATATTTCCCAACAATACTTTTTTACAACCTCCAGTAATTCGTGCCCCAGGGACACGTCAAGCCAGAGGAGGTGTGTTGTAACTCAGAGGAGTAGCAACAGTTGTAAGCAAAAGATGACGTGGGTCAAACTGAGGATGAACACATAATTCCTTTTCTAAAATTCAGTCACTGCAGAATTCAGACCTCAGGACTATAATTTTTCCAGATATAGTACTGTAACAGAAAATAGCATTTTGATGTGGATGTTACTGAAAATGGTCAGCACAATCAATGGATGTTACTGGAAAGCTTAAACCAAAGTCAAGATTCAAAAGCAAGTTAACACAGTGCAAGACTGAATATGAAGTCCATTTTCTCTCCTTTTCAATATGATTAGCATTATCTATTAACAAGCACTCTTCAGGTAATACGCATTAGACTATTATTTCTCAGCCTTCTTCTTTGTGAAAATTAGCTATACTTTCTGAGCACAAAGAATCCAGTATCCAGTAAGTTTGAAAATGGTGATATATATATATATATATAAAATTCTTAATTATTCCTCTGATTCATATTCTGTCTTTTGATATATATATATATTATGGTTTTACTAAGGTCGGGAGAGATTCAAGTTAAATATTAGGAAAAAATTCTACAGGGAAAGAGTGGTGAAGCATTGGAACAGGCTGCCCAAGGAAGTGGTGGCGTCACCATCTCTGCCAGTGTTCAAGCAATGTGTAGATAAGGCACTTAAGAACACGGTTTACCAGATATGGTGTTGAAGGTCTTATGGTTGGACTCAATCTCAAAGGTCTTTTCCAACCATAATGGTTCTATGATTCTATGATTCAGTAATGCAGGTAACATAATGGATAAAAAATAGAGGTAAACAGTGGGTAAAAAAAAAAAGCAAGCTATTTTCTATTTTACAAGGTCATGTCTGCCTTGCAACATCACAGTAAATTTGTGAAAGCTACAGTGAAAATGGTGACCCTAACAAGAAATATAAAGTCGCTGATGGTGATTTGTTTCAGAGCAAAACTCAGAGAACACAGTAGTTCTCACCAGAGGAATACACCACTATATTGGGCACTGATATAGGGAGAAGGAATAACTGTCCAAATGTGTTCAGTTTTAACTACTTCTACTGTGCTGAGCTGTTCATTTCTTTTAGAAATAAGCAAATATAAAATGACTGAATATAGCTTCCTTAGTGCTAGTGCAGAGTTCACTTACTTGAATGCTTTCCAGCCGACTTCCCAACAACTGTATTTAAAGACCAGATGAAAACTGGGAGAAAGCAAATATCCTGATCTAGCAGTAATAAATAAGACTAGAAAAATTTGACAGCTACATTCATATTGATTTAGGACATAATGGTCAGCAGGACTGGACCAGCACCACAGGCTTTTGAAAAGTTCCAGTGAAAAAGCCACTACAACCAAGGAAAGCACAGTTCGCTTAGAAATAGAATAAAACAGTTGTAAGTACAGAAGAAAAATATTATATTTGATGTTTCACAACATTCTGTGAATATGTTCATGCTTTCCTTATAATATTGTATCAAGATACTTTTCTGTATTTTCTGATATACTTTTAGAAAGCTACTTTACGATTAAGAACTTGCTGTGCCGTTTCAGCTATTTGGGTTTCCATACAATTTTAGCTCTAGTGCTTGGGATCCGTAATGTAGGTAGTATTATATCTCTAATGCCTTCCCTTCTTTACTCAGAAATAAATTTCTTCTTGGCAAGTATAATTTGTCTTTGGGCTATTACTACCATCAGCTATTTTTCTACTGAAATAAAAATTCACTGCTGACTAGTAGGACCTCACAATATTTAGGAAGTCTTCAGTTCCTTTGGCAAATAAAATAGCCTTTTCTGCAAAGCTGCTAAAAAGAACAAAGGAATTAAACATGATGCTTGCTGTATTATTATTATTTGAATATATAAGACAGCACATTGGAGTACAAAAATACTGCATTAAAATTGGTTTAATTAAAGAATATAATCATACTTGCTCATGTCTAAAAGAGAAAGTGAACCATTGTAGAGACCCCATTGATTTTCACAATGACAGAAGTCATTAACTGAGCGATAGTTAAAGAGCACTCATCTGCTTCCAGAGGAAATGGGCCTGTGTTGTGATCTGTGATATATTTCAAAGTGTTTTGTTTTTCGTGCATGATATGTATGAAATGTGCATTTTGTTGACTCGTAGCAAAGTCAGTGGGACATATTTTGTCAGTGAAATGGCAAATTTAAATCTTTCTTTTTAGTGCTCTAGAATGTTTATATATATATATATTTCCACTACATGTGCAATATAATCCCACTGAACACCTGAAGTATTTCAGACTACTTAACTGCAACGTGTCACTCACTGAGTGTAAATAACTGCCATTGTGTCCATTAAGTGCAAGTCATGTGGGCTGCTCTGTTAGGATGCATTGTCTCAGGAATGACTTCACACATCATCACCCAGTAATTGTCATAATAATTACCTCTAGAATGAACAGATCAAAAAATTCCAGAGACTGGGGATTTTGGTTTGTCAGGGAGAAAAGAGCATTTTTTATTTTTAAACAGCAAAAAGTCAGTTAAAATGTAAGACTTGAAAGTTTGTTTAAGGGAAGATATAACTCTACAGTTTCAGAGGCTAATTAAGAAAAATCTGTTAATGACATTGCTTTGCTCATTACTGAAGGATTTCAAAACCACTAACTGGTTCCTCCACTAGTAGGAACAGCCTTCACAGACAGATTCCATGTCATTATTTAACGGATTATAATAATGTTTTAGCATAGTTAAGATCCATTCTGATGCCACTGGTGAGCTAGGTATTGTATCCCTTTTACAGAAAGGTTGAATTGGGTAGAAAAAGACTAGACTGCAATATCACCTACTTCTAAGAGTGGAACTCAGCTTAAGACTGGAACATCTAAATGTAATGATAGTCTATCACGGAATTTATTTACCCATATATCAGACATTGATGATGCCCTAGAATACCAGAAGTTGTCAAGGAACTGGCATGTATGGCATAGGAGTTACAGAAGACTTTTTGTCTTTTGGAATGGTACTTGAACTTGGTACTGAATCTCAGAAGGTTCAAGACACCTATATTTGAGACATATATTTCTATTTTTCACTACAGGTTTCTTCTGTTGACTGAACTGAATTATTTTCTGAGCTCCCCTGACTATGGGCTCATTTTAACTAACGAAAGTAGTTAGTGTCAGTCTAAATCTCCCATAGTCTGTCATTTCTGCCAACTCTCTACAGATTTCCTGGACACCATAAGGCAATTCAAATGATAGTTTGGCATTTATACTTAGGCAAATAAATGAAGACTATATTTCCACAGATTATAATGGGAGATTAGAACCTTATTTACATTCAGACATCTACATTTAGATTTTAGAGCCTAATGCCAACCTATATTTTTAATGTCTGAGGTATTCACTTTGAGGTTATTTTGCAGTTAATGGAGAGAAAAAAATCATTTTGTGTATATGAATTATCTTTCCATTTTTTATGTCTACTGTAGGATAAGAAAAAGCATGGCTTGCAAGTATCTAAAATCAGGGAGTATAAAAGTTCAGTCTCACTTGACAAAAATAACATCAAAATCAAAATTCTCCCTCAAAGCTAAACATTCTTCCCCGTGACCTTTTGGGAGCAAAAAAAGAGAGATATTAGAAATGAAGAGTGTCTTCTGCAGACCATGGTAACAGTAGAGAGAGCAATAAAAACAAGACCAAACACAAAACAAAGGCAATCAAACAGAACCAAAGGCAGCTGAAAGGAAACCTAATATACATCAGAACAGCACATGGACTCAGCATGAAAGTGAGAAATGGAACCAGAATAACACTGGTATTGTGAATACAACTAGATAATTCTATATATAGCTTTAGATGTTGCTGCCTCTACCTCAGACCTTGAGAAGGGTTTGTCTTTCTGACACCTATTTTTTCCAGCTATGTCCTACTGAAATACATTAGGTTTCCTTATAATGCTTATCTCACTAAGATGTTCTTCAAGCACTGCATGGTCTTACATTTAAGAAGACAGAACCTCAAAACATTAATGAGTGATAGAAATGGTATAATCCTCAAAGCTAGACATCATAAAATTTAAACCATTGCTGCATTTATGGTAAACAGGTGACTTCATCAGAATGTGGAATGGGAGGTACAGCAAATTTTTATTTGTGTCTAATAATGTACAATGCAAAGGTGGTACACTCTTCTCTCAGATATGGCCTGTTTGCTCACATCAAAGTGAGAGCAATGATATTCTGCTCCATGCTGTCCAAAGTACTGCCTTGTTCTTACAACACAGTATATCTTAAAGGACTCATCACAGAGTTTATGTGAGGCTTGCGTCCAAGACTGGGCAAATCACAGAACAGTTCTTTAAGGAAATTAAAACCTATCATTATTGACATTCTGGCAGACAGATATCTCCAAAAGCTTGCAGCTGATCCACTGCTGTGTATTAAATTACACAGCACTTTCTTATACTTCGGTTATGTTTTCTCTCTCTTCAGAACTGAAGTGAATGCTCCATCTTTAATGATGCTTCAACTCAGAAATCACATGGTACTAAAGTCTATACAATAAGGATATGGTACTAAACATTCTTGTCAATAATAAAGAGATAGTGATGCATTCAAATATGCCTTTTCATTTTGAGAATAATCATTTAAAGATTATCTCAGCATCCACAGCATTTTCTTGTTCTCCTTTATAGATAAACAAAAATTCCTTTGGATATAGAAATGTAACAAATCTTGGCACTGTCTGAGAAAGAAAAAGTGAATAGTCTTGAACTTTACAAAAGAAGATTAAAATTATATTGAAGAAATATAGAAAAATAAGCTTTCATCATTATTACTGCAGGTTTCATAGGATATTTATTAAGGAGAAAACCAGAGGTAGGAAGCCCAAAATGAACATATGCAAATACCGAGATAAATCTGTTGTTTGGGCATATTCTGTGTTGCACTGGATGTCCTCTCCATTTCATGTTGACAAACTAAGCACTACTGCAGAGAGCCAGGGTAAGATTTATTTTGGCTAATTTTAAGCATCATGGACATTTATGTGTGGGGCAGTTGCATGCTGAGTGTGATTGACTTACTGTCGACATCTACATGCATTCCTTCCTTTGTCTAAAAAGTGAGTGTAGAGTGATTAGTATACACAGCACATATCTCAGTTTCATCACATAAATCTCAACCTAAATAATAAAAAGGTGTCCTTGTACATATATATATATATGATGCCCAATTTAGGAAAACAGAACAAATGAAATGAAAAACCGTAGGTGCTGCCATTTGGAAAACAGTGCTATGTGCAACCTGAAAATCTGTTCAAAGCAGGACATCCTGTATAATTGTGTCAAACTGAAAAAAAAATCCACTAGCTTGTGGATTATTTGCTCATGCTATTCTTTTCATCTTTTCCAAACCATCGTGGAAAAAAAATCAGCAAATTGTTGCAACAACAAGGGCAACAGCAAACTGTTGTAACAACCAAGGGAAAGTAAACCCTAATGGAATTGGCAGCAATCGGGGCCAGTATCTGCCTGACTATACTTGTGGCTCATTTAGACCCATAAAAGTTTAAAACACACAGAGTTAGTGCTTCAAAGCCCAGCATCTGGTGCATGATCAGCAAATACACTCTTAGCTTAAAACGAATACACATCTAATAATTTTTGCCTATTATAAGTCAATAATGATACAGAATTACATTCTCTCACTACTGCTATTTTGTCTTGTGTTCTTACTTGCTAAGCACAAGCTTAATCAGAGTTTGACTAATTTATCTTTCCCAGACATTCGTAGCCCAGCAACCATGCACAGTGGCTTTTACAAAGAGGTTTGCTCTTTTTCTTGTTCTTTAGAACGGATTGAAAGCAACACAAAGATGAAGTAATTAACAGGGAAGAAAGAAAACAATGTGTTTCCTTTGTCTCCCAAACACCTACAAAATTATATCATAAAAAAGTAAGATCGGGGAGAAAAACTAATTACAAAGGAAGAGCCAAGAAAATTACTTATTTCCATACTTGTCCCAGAAAAAAAGGTAGACCCCTTCCAAAACAACGAAATAAAGGAGCCAATTGCAGGCCAAGA
>JAUBNY010000238.1:164310-175320 GCA_032275445.1 Crypturellus soui
CATTGTTTCACTGTTTTTTTCACACACACGAAATGATCTTTTGCTAGGGATTATGGTGCTATCTACATTTATGGTATATCCAAGCACTGCATCAGTACAGTATGTTGTACATACACACACCATGTATTGAGGTTAAGGCCTTCAGCTTCATCTAGAGGGCATGTAATGTTCACCCATGTATACTCTGGTGTCCTGCTCTCTAGTCATTCCTACTGGAGTTCCTAGTTGAACCCTCCAGCCCTACCTCCCTTGTTCACACACATAGCCTGGGCACAGACTATGCAGCGGTAGAAGCTGGGAAGTACAAAAATCAGAGTTGCCAGGTACAGTCAGGAGAAAAAATTCAGTTTTGGCCCAGAAACATTTCCTAACCACAATTAAGACTTCTAGCTGTTTGTTTTCCTTCACACATCACTCCTCTTTGTGCAATGAACCTAGCTTTAATGGTAAAGCTGTCAGCAAAGTCAGGAACAGTAAAAGAGGAGATGTTCCAGGAAGGAAAACAAGGTAAGACCCAAGGCAGAGTTAACAGCCTCACCATGAAGGCTGCCCCAACAAGAGCATGGCGGGGAAGGTAGTTCCATCACCTCCAAGCAGGGTCACAAAACTGCAGTTCAGTCTATCTTGTGTATGGTGAGTCCCAACAACCCAGAGCTTGTTAAACAAACAAGGGAGACAGCAACTCACATCTGAGGTTGAACCAATGCAGTCAGCATATCAGAAGTGTCATGAACCAAGATTGAAGACAGGTCAACCTACAACACAGCTGAGTCCAGAGCTTAAACAGGACTCTGGAGCCATGGGATGAGGGTGCATGGGTTCCAGGTGAACCTGGTCAGTACACTTGAAGCTTCTTAGTGCACTCCAATCCACGAAAAGCATAGCATCTAGTTCAGATGCAGCAGGTCCGAGCAGTGTATGTATGAGACAGCTGCTCTGTAGAGCACCAGATGGATAGCCTTAAACAGAGGTCTGTCTTGCTCTGTTTGACAGTCTAAATATATTTTGTATCATTCATTCCACAAAAACATGTGTGTTATCTTCTTAGATTCTGAGCATCTACCCACATATGGGCAAGAATATTCAACACCATTTCAGTATCAACATCTGTAGATAAATGTAAATGATGCAACATAGAAGTATAATGATCCCAATAAAAAACTGCGCTGTTATTTTATTTTATTCCATTTTTTAAATCTAAATTGAATAAAGTCTTAGAACCTTTTTTTTAATATAAAAACACAGTAACTGACAGTGCATTTAATAAAAACTTGTTTGGTTATTTAGCACTTTACTAAATAAAACACTGGCATTGCTTTTACATTCTATTTGTTATTGTTTATTTTCTTATAACCTTTGCCTTTTTTTTAGGCTTTGAACCCTTTTTAAAAAGAGGAAAATTTTCATTTTACTGTTTTAATTTGAGCTTACTCTAATCTCCTGCTATTTCATTACAAATATGCTTCCTGTTCCGTTCCTATCCAGGAAAACTAGGATTGATTGGAGGATGCTATCTTTATTCTCAACCCTTAGGGTAATTAACCCTGAAAGACACAATCAAGGCATTCCCATTAATATGTTATCCCGGAGGTCTGTATTTTTGAAAATGCTATGCACATTGCCCCTCAGTCAACCTTGACATTTCATTAGTAGCTAATACAAATTTATACAAAGTGAGAAAGACCTTGCTATGGATTATTTACCAAAAGATTCCTTTATTTCTATTTCAATTCAGTCTATTTTGAAAATCATAACTTGTTGTGTCCTGAGTGGTCTGACCAAATGGCTGCAGATAAGTTTGGTGCTAGAACCTAAAGGCTCTAAAGGTCTGGAACTTACACCAACACCTTAGCAGAGCCTCGATGCCCTTATGAGAAGAAGACAGGTAGCTGCATTAATCCGTATACCCATTTTCCAGCACACATTCATCCATGAGCCACATCTCTGTGACATCTCCTACATGAGCAATCAGCATAATGGACTTTAGATTGGAGTCTAGGGTCTGTCAGGTCTGGAAATGGTGAACATCATAACTCCTGAGTCCAAGGGGTTGAGATATGAGCTTCTGCACTGTGTGCTAAGGCACTGACAACACCATGCAAGCACCAGAGGAGTTCATAACCCCTGCTTGAAATATTGCTTCTTTACAGAAAGCAGCTGGCTAATATTATACTCTGCAGGATAGCGAAACCATTGTGAAAGTAAGATTTTTTTTTCCTTTTTTTCTCTCTCTCTCTTTTTTTTTTTTTAATTTAAACCTCCACTATGATAACAGCAGGAGTAATCACTGGATTAGTATGTTATTGCTTTGGAAAGCTCAGTGTATGTATCTGCAATTCTAAGCAGCTTGCAGTGATCTAACTAAAATATTCACAGGGATCCTGTCAGGTTTGGTGAAGGTTAAAGTGAAAAAATGTATAATAATGAGAAGTCTACTTGTTCTGTCACTTTGGTGTGTTTCAGACTCATTCTGTGAGCACTGAAAGTGGACAGCCAGCTTTTTTCCCAAAACAGAAGCTATTTATTAATATTAATAGTTATTACAAGATCATCTCTGGAATGAGGAACCATGTTGTTAATGTTCTGAATCTCATACTTTTATCAAACTTCCCAGAGAAAGATAGCATTAGGAGCTAGTCATACACCATTAGCTTCTTGGTATGGTGATTTCTCATAGGAAAATACTCTTATTAGAATAATGGGATTTAAGCACACTGGAATACAGAGCAGGTGAAATGCTTGCTTATACTGTAGATGACTCTGGAATGGGGGTTGTTTAAGAGCTCCACCCTGCCTCCCCACATATTTCCAGTTTACTTAAGAGAACCTTTTTGGGGGAAGCTGTCCATGAGGAAGCAGGAGGAAAACAGAGGCTGGAGCAGGAGCATAGGGAGGTCAGACAGATATAAACAGCCTTTAACCATCTGGCAAATTAACCTCCCTCCCTCCTTTTATTATTAGAACATATTTCCTAGACCTTGGTAGACTAAAATATCTTATCTATAACCTTCCATTAACATGAATCTGCTTTTCTGCCTCTTTTTACACATTTTTTGCTCACATAAGTCTGCGATTTTAGATACATGCAGACAATAAAAGGACACTCTTCTCCACTAGATTATGCGTTTGTTTTAAACAATTGTTTAATTCCTTTTCTATAAAATTCTTTTGTATTTCTCGTCAGTTGGTATTTCTCTAAAAGCTGAAGTTAGCATATTCTTCACAACCACAAGGAATGAAGCTTCCCCTTGAATTTCACATCCTAAAGGACAGAAGGAGAAGGTGGAAAAAAAGTGGAGGTGAAAAAAAAACCCATAATATATAATGTCTATACCAGCCAGCTTGAGCTGAGAATGAAAAGGGACTTTCAAGCAATATAAATGTGAACAGGGTAAGGGGCTGTGTTTGACTTTGTAGAATAGAAAAAAAGGATGTTTCAAGAAGCAAGACATTGAGCCAAGCAGAGCATTAATGGGAATGGTGAAAGACACTTCGGTAACAGTAACTTCTAATGTCATCCCAAAGCAGATGGAGCTGGCAAAACAGCATGGCAATTTGCGGATGTCCTTACACAGCCAAAGCTATCTCATTCATTAGTTCCCTCTAGACAAATCACATTTTAATAGCAGAAGAAACTTGCCTCTTAGAAGGCAGCCAACACATTAAAGAAACTCTGGATCTAATATGTTATTTTCTCTCCATTTCTATGAGAAAGTTAGTGTAATGGAACCTAATAGGAGAGTCTGAAACCTGAGTTACTGAAATATTAATATCTCAGAATTAACATTTATCCAGAGTCTTACCTAGAAAAGAACTCCTCCTAATCAAAGAAAGATTCCTAATTCTGAAGACCATGCAATCTAAAATACCCTCTATTTACCTGGTCAAAATTAATTATTCCACCAAAGGACTAGTTTAGCTGGAGTAAGCAGTCTTGGAAGAACTCTGAAAAGACCTACTTGACATTTTCTAATTGTCACCCCATGAAGCAGAAACTTAAATGCTAAATCCCTTGTGTGTTTATACACTTGTCTGGATTAGTCTACCTAATGATAACCTCCTTAATGATCGCTGCTCTAGGACAAAATATGTCAGCATTAAAGTTTAAAAGTCAATGCCTCTGAAATTATATTTTAATTTAAGAGGTGCTGAATTTTCATTCACTCTCAAGAGTTAACCCTGAAAAAGTTAAATGTAACCCAAAGGATTTGTAAGGCCTAATCAAATTAAACAAAATAAGCTCATATGCTTATCTTTAAAGGCTGTTGTAACATTGGATTTTATCCTGCTTTATATATCACATAGTTATTTGACATTTAACTAAGTTTGGATTTAGGGGTTAAATAAATTTCATTCCTGTTTGATCCTGAGAGAACATTCATTATCAAGGTGTTTAACTCCTCTAATGGCTACTGTACTACATGTCATGGCTTCTCAAGTATCTCTGGTATTAGCACATCCCAATTTACTTTTCTCCTTTCAAATCATTTGTGCTCATATTGATTTCACAAGTACTTTGCCAATAACTTATCATCTGAAGGGCTCAAAGTGTATTAAAAAATATTTGAGAGAACAGCACATCCAGAATGTACATAAGATGTATTTATGTCAGTGGTCATTTTTTGGTGTGTTTGGAAGAATTTTTTGCTGTTTTCAGGAAAGGTAGATCATACAGATCAACAGGAAATCTAAAACAAGGCAGCAAGTTGTGCTGGACATGAATAAAATTATTATTATTTGAAAATATACTGAAATATAAAAATCCTTTACATAGAAACTCTGTGGATGGCTTACAAAAGCCTCCATTTAACCGTATCCCACTCCATTACTTACATTGTTAATCTATGTTAATGACAGTGATATTTAATATCTTGATTTTTAAGACTGCAAACAGCGACGTTTCAGACCCTAGCCAGCTTGAGAGGCCCTAATTTCTGAACATCTGTGGATCAAAATGGCAGTGAGACATCATACATAGAGGAAATGGAATAAATCTAGAGACTTGATGCATGCCAACCCCAGGAGTGAAGATATTGGACAGCATGTGGCGAGGACACATAAGGCTCCTCTCTACAAAACAAATCAAGTCTGCACATAGACATGTCTCTGAATTTGTGTAGTAAAGTCCATGAATGTGGGACCCCCACTTTGGGGATTAAAATGCACTCAGAGCTTGGCTAAATCAGCTCTATCTCTGCCACATGATCCACCGTACAGCGCAGGCAAGTCTACAATACCTTTGCAGAACTGAAATTCATAATCACTGAACACCATCCACCCCTCAAAATCCAAAGTAATAGCTTTGCTATTTTAGTAGACTCTTTCACATAAGAGCTAACAGATAATGGGTGTGAGGATGGTTAATCATGTGTTTTCCTTTTTTTCAAAATATGTCAAATTTGAATTGAAATATGAGAAAATGTTTTAAGTATGACTCTTCTGATTGCATACAAATCTGCTTACCTATCTCATTGCATGAACTGATAAATTCACTTGTGCTAGGAATGCACATGTAGGAATACTCTGCTGTCAAAGGATCGTACTCTGCCACAGTGAGAATGATGAACTGTCTGGAACTTAGTAGCTGCATCTCCACACAAAAAAATCCCTTCAACAATAAAAGCTTTGGTGGGTACCCATTCTCCTAATTCTACATCTCATCAACTCTTTTCAGTTTTTATTCATTCTTACTCTCAGATTTTGCTCTTTTTTTTTTTTCAGTCAGACCCAAAGACAGAACAGCTGGCGTGACTCTGCATGCTAGTGCTAAATGCATGTACATGCATTTAATAAAAGCTCTTTAGTTACTATAGTGTTTTCTCAAGGCAAAGCATTTTAGAATAAAATAATTACATTGGAAATTCCTGACTATGGGAACAGATGAAAGCAGTTTATTCATAACTTGGCTACAAGTAATTGCTGTATTTTCTTCTCTATTGGTTTTCCTTACTTATCTCTTAAAACAGGTTATCATATCATTAAATCTGCTTTCTGAAAAAAAACAAGTTAGCCCTTTAAGAAGTAAATGTGAAGCTTTTAATTTGCTATCCTTTACTGCATTTATTTCTTTTATACGTCCACACTGTGTGATCCCTCTAGATGTAGAGTAGTAACCTACTGCATTTTTTGTTTACTTGTTTTCATGAGAACAACCTAAAGAGAAAGCTACTAGTTTAGTAAGTTCGAAAAGTTCGAAGGATCTCACCTAGATGAATGGAAATCAAATTTCCTCTTTTTATTAAGAACTGTTTTCATTTTCAAACAAAATTCCTTTGTTATTTATATGCTTTGGTTATATGCTTTGGTAAGAGAAATATTTAACAAATTCATTCTGCTGAAAATTTTCCTGAAGAGAGGTTAAAAAGGCCATATGGATTTACCTAAATCAAAACATTTTATCTGTATATTTCACTTCAATGCTATTTTTGATTGGGAGTGTAATTATTTGCATCCTGTGCTAACACAGCAAGATGATTAATTTTAACTTCATTATTTTCATACAATTTTGTTTTGACTTTTATAGTATGAAAACACTAATTATAATGTTATGTGTACTACATTTACTTGACCACTGGGTTTTGCCTCACAGAAATTCTGTGTCTAAAAACATGATGGGAAAAATGGAGAGAAGAGAGAAGAAGAAATTCTCACCCTCGCTGTTAATAAAGTGAAACATCTCAGTGATGAAAAATAATGAAAGACAGAGAGCAAAGTACACTGAGACCTTCAGGGTCACCTCTCCTACCAAGATTCAGAGACAATCAGAAGGTCCTCTGCGATGTGAAGATTTTTTTTCTGTAAAAGGGGTGTTTTTGAAAGTCTATTAAAGAAACTGTGACCAGCGTGATTGCTGTGACAGCTGGCTAAGATGGTCTTGCTGATGCATGAATTAATGGTGACACAAAAGATTAAAAAGACATCAGCATGATCTTGTGCAGCAAGGTCAGAAGAGGACTTGCCTCCTGCCACCCAGTCAGATCTATTATTGCAGCCCGCTTCAGAGGTCGTCTCATTGCACTCCCCGTGGTCCAGGTCTTCTCTGCCACAATGCACTAGGGGCTGACTGTGTCAGCTACTGCTCTGAATATTGCCCGAACAACACGATGAAGAAAGACTTCTGCATGGCAGACAAGAAATGGCCCACCAGGACTGAAGGTAACAAAATTAATAGGGAGGAATGAATGAGATGAATCGTCCCTCCTCTTCTTCTTATGCCAAATTGAATGTGTGCACAGAAATAATCCTCAAGCACAAACCTTGCACATTATTTTTAATGACGAAGGAGGGCAATTTTTCAGTGTTTCATTTGTTCACATTTTTTATTGTGTCATAACTCTATCCAGATACATCTTTACTGCTGAAAGTAGAAAATATGTATGAGATAGGCCTCTTGCAATGCTATGACATACTTCCCAGACCATGTCCACCACCATGGTCTGAGTTTGCTAGGCCAGGCAAGCTACTCTTTTCCTAACTGGGGCTTATAGTCCTTTCAAAGGAAAGGACCATTCTGCTTTTTAGTTGTTGTTGTTCTGATGATTTGGGGGGGGATTAAAGCAATGTGCATGCTAAAATATTGCAACTGCTCAATAGCTGCTGCAATAGCTGTTGCTCAATAGATTTTGAGAAGCTGTTGCTGATTCATGCCAGCCATATGCAACTACTACATAGGTACATAAGTACATAAATACTACATACTTGAAACATAAAGGGCTGACGAATGCATGTGCAACGTTTGCCTCCACTGCGTCTGCCAGGATTTAGAAGTACCACACTAAAAATCCTCCCCCAAGGATGTAGTTATTGAATTATTAATAACATAAATGCCTCCCTGCACTCATGCCTCCCTGCACTGTTATTTTATTTCAGTGCTTTTGCATAATTATCAGAGCTCTTTCAGCACACAGCCATTATTCTCAAAGTTCAGCCATAGCACCTGATAAGCAAACAAAACATTGCACGTGTAATTATTATGAATACAAATTGTAGGCAAAGTATGTATTTGCTGACAGACACATTGAAAAATCTCTGTCTAGATGGGAGAGTATTGGTAGATAAAAGCCCCTATGCAATGAAATAAGAAGAACCCAATCTGCACTTCTATATTAAAAAAAAAAAAAGTTCAAAGGTGTATTTTTTTATGTTTTAAAAATGTTGTATTCATTCACTTACTAATGTTGCAAAAAGTAAACTGGAGAGCACTCAATATCTCCTGTAAAGCACTTTTGAAGTAAACACAGAGTATATTTATTAGATAATGAAGATATCCATACTGTAACTGGGAACCACATCCTGGGATGATTTGTAAACTTGCATTGATTTTCTTCTCCTTTTCTTAACTCTTTTCTCCTCCATTTACTATAACAATCGAAGAATCATTTAGACTGCAAGAAGCTTCTCCCAGGCCACTCAGTTCATCTCTCTGCTCATTGAATTTAATGTTTGGGTTGTTTGCTTGCACTGAGATGAACCTAAAGAGCAAGCTATAACCATGCTAACATTTCCATTGTCAGCAGGAGATAAAGGAAGTTTGAAAGCGAGAGCAAATGGTAAAGAAGGCTGAGGTGGCACAAAGAAGTCCTGGGAGGACTTGTTTTGCAGATCTCCCACATTTAGCATAAAAAAAAAACAATAAAATCCTAAGCACTTGACTTGCGCTTCGTTTTACATCTTTGCAGCCACGAGTAACCATTAATATATTCTTAAAGGAGCTTGGTGGCTTAAGAATCATCCTTCCTCTTTTTCGGATGAAAGGAGAAACTAAACCACTGAGAATTTAAGTGACTTCCCATGAGCAAGGTTTTGTCAGCCTCAAGTGGGTTAGTAAACGCTGTGTGCACCCAGTCCTTTTGCAGGTGCAAAACGGGCAATATTACCTCATTCTACAAACTAAATTGCACTTTATTCCAGATTTACACCTCCAACTTAACTTCTGCTGGGAAAGACACTAAGAACACACAGAAGTGGATGAACCTTATATTTGATAGTCCAACTTCACTATTTACAATTTCCTCCCTCAGTTCTAAGTTAGCCATCAGATACAATTTTTTTAGCTGTTTTAGATACTCAGTTTGTTGAAATACAAATTTCACTGTGACAAGGAGAAAAAAAATCTGGAATAAATGGTGCATTTTAATTTTGTTTTCTATCAACCAGAAGAATTGTAATTTAGTGGCACTCCACTGAAAGCCATATGCATCTAAATACAGTATCTGAGGAAAACAAATTAAAAATGGAATAAGCCACAGAATGAGACCGGAATCAAACAGATCTGGAAAGCAGAAAGAAACGCTGGTAAATTGTATGCAGCTTTTCCCTCATAAAGCAGAGCATTGCTTTTGAATGCTGGCCAACCACACTCTATTTTTCAGTTAATCTTGAAGCCACAAGATCATGGTTTATTTTTAAAACCTTCAAGAGTGCTTATTTAGTAGCACACATTCAACAGTACAGAAAATACAGGTACTTCGATGTCCCTGATAACATTAAAAAGAGTGATTTTTTCTCTCTGCTCCATGCATTCAAAATCCATTTGAATAAATAAAAATGCAGAGCTTATATCAAGGTGATTTCTGCTCTTTTTCTGAGTGTATATTAAAATCATACATCTCAGTTGATCAGAAATATGCAATATGTATGGTAGTGTCCCAGAGATTTCAAAATCTTTTTCTTTGGAGAAAGTTGGGGGTCCACCTCCCCAGAGTTATTGCATGCTCTCAAAAAGTTGTTGAGGTTGGCCACATGTCCACAAATTGCACAAGCACCCAACAAACTTTCCTAAGAAAATTTACAAAATAAGTAATATTTCATTTTATCTAGTAGCCTGGTGAGCAAGACACATACTTGTACAGTCAGGAGATATTTGTTCTAAATTGATACACATTGAATCTATGCTTGCTTGCCACTACTTTGTATCAAATACTGGGGGGGAGTTCCTCCTATTTATTTCTTTTTTGCTATCCATATTTGATATATTTGAAATCGATTTTATAATTTGATAACAAAAACATTAATATGGGAGCAGAGAGACCTAGATTCTAATATATTCTTTTTTTTTCAAAAGAATTTTCTTTTTTTTTCAGAAAGAAAAAAGTCAATTAAGTTCTAGCTGAACCAATTTTATAATTGATATATATATATATATTTCAATTCACAATTTTTTAAATTAAAAGTACTAATCAAAATACTACCAGATTTTTAGTTTCCTCTTCTTGTCTGCCTGAATTCCAGCAATTCAATCAGGTACAGAGTAACAAATATAATTACAAAGTTTGGGGTCATGCACTGTAATTTTTTTTTATATCTTCGTATAAGCTCTTTATATCCTTAAAGTGCAAACAATACTTTGGATGATAGGAAGTCAAAAATATAACTAATACATCTTGTTGCAGTACTGGACAGAAAGGCATCTGGTAAAGTTAATATAGGTTTTCAGACAACATTGCCTTGATGAAGGGTTGACTGTAATTCCATCTGCCTTATTTGATGCTGGACTACTCTTGAAACCAAGAAGATTGACTTCAGAGTCAGCTGAGCAGTGAACAAAGTCTTATGCTGGATATCTTGCTGTTAATTTGAGCCTTGGTTCAATGAGAACTTCATTGATATTTGGCTCTGTAATGCAGCAGGTTGTGTGATCAAGGAAAGGAATGAAATTGCTCTGCTCTGCATCATCATTAGAATAAGTTGGGAGGATGCAAGGCATATAAGAAATGGCCAAAATGGAATGGGCTGGCAACCTGGTCAAAATTTGGAAGTCTACATTTTGCATACATTTGGGGTTTTTTTCGGTGAAAAGTTGGGAGAAAAAGACAGTTTCGATTTTTCTCCTTCTTATATTTCTATCACATTTTAGGTTCTGATCTGATATGAAGCAAAATCAAAAGTCTGCTAAAGCAGAAACAGCAGTCAAAAAAAAATTAGTTAATTATGCAGGAAAGAAAGAAAGAAAGAAAGAAAGAAAGAAAGAAAGAAAGAAAGAAAGAAAGAAAGAAAGAAAGAAAGAAAGAA